>JACEGR010003836.1:0-97410 GCA_014170235.1 Listronotus bonariensis | reverse complement strand
CACTGGAATAGTAACGTTTTTAAGTTAAACTTTTAATAAATGTACGGATAAATTAAATTATTTTTGTTTGTGTTTTATTTTTTACCAAGGGTCTTGACTGTGGGGCAAACATATCTAACATTCTCTTGGAATAAAAGTGAATAGACTTTTAAAAATCTTTCCATACTTTTGTCCACCACTGTATATATCGTGACACTATTAAAAACTTAATATTTTAAATTAGCTTTACTACGTTTATATTTAAAACTGTGTTCAAAATTAGTATGTTTCCATGATTTAAAAAAAACATTTGATTTTAAACAAAATTGTAGAAATTATTACCAAAATTATTATTAAAATTTAAATTTTAAAGGTATCAGTTTTATACATGGTTTTCTACTATTTTGTTTTAACTCGAATGTTTTTCTAAAAATAAAGGATATATTCTAATTTTAAACACTGTTTGGAGTATAAATACTGTGGAGCTCATCCAAAATATTCAGTTTTTAATTAATTAATAAGTAAACAAACTTCCGGAACCGACGGGTGAATAGGGTTGCTGGGCGGGGCAAAATATGACTAAAAAATTCAAACTTGAATTTTACTGTAAAATGTAAAGAAATGATGAATTTGGGGCTAACTTTATTCTTTGGTTATAAAGTCATTATCATGGCCCACTATGCAAAATTCAATTTTAAAATTAAAAATATTAGTTTAGGGTTTAAAAATATAAAAAAAAACTACAAGGTATTATATATTTTTATAAAGCCTTATCGTTAATAATTTAATGAATAAAAAATATACAGGGTGTTCCATAAAAAAATGTTTTAGTGTCATCTTTCGTTTTGATTAAAAGGTAGTCAACAGTTCGCGAAAATCGCAAGTCTCTATTTCTAATAATAACCAATATACCCTGCAACTGCAACGACATCCGCACACCCTGTACAGGTCTTTAAATTAAGGCCTTAAGGCTTTTTCTTGCTGTTTTAAAATAAAAATATATAAACATTCTTGTGGATAAGCTATTACTATTGCATTTCCTTTCCAAGGAAATTGGATCTCAATTCTAGGCTTTTTTTTAATAGTAGTACTACTAGGCTATTAATTATGTACTTAAAAAATAAACTACAACGTTAAAGGGGTTTTATTATTTCATATGGTCAATGGTGCGTTTTTAAGAAGAGGGTGAAAACAGCCCCTTTTCAGTTTTTTAAGGTTAGGTCGAAAATTGCGCACTTTTTCCAGGTAGTAGTAGACAAAAAAGTTATAGGAATTTAAATTCTCCATCGAATAACGCTTGCCGAATTAAAAATAGTTATTTTTGACAAAAATATGCTTAAAAAACGAACCAAAAAGAAAACGCGTTTTGTTTTTTGTATTTTGCCCTATAACTTTTTCCATGGGGGTTTAGGTATAGGCATTGCTTCATAAAAAAACTTCCTTTCTTCCTTTACAAAATGACGCTTAGTAGAAGTTTATAGTGTTCGAAAAACGATTTTTTAAAGTTTGCCACTCGCACCATTTTTCGGCAATTTTACCTGTTTTTTCGCAGTTTTAGGTATAGGCAATGGTATATTCATTTGAAAGAGAAAACAATTACATTTAAAAAGGCCTTTAGTACAAGGCTCTCAGACTAAGTAAGATAATGTTCTTCAAGTGTTTCTACTTTCAACAATATCTAACCAATCTTTTTAATTTCTTGTTATTACTTTTTTCCTCTACATTTATGTAGATATGAAAAAGTAAATAAATATTGATATATCGATTTTTCAAATGCAATGATGCCGTATTTATGTATACGCCCACTTTCCTGCAGTAGTGGGGCACATCAACGCGGCCGCCGCCGGGCGCGAACATTTGGATTGCAAGCTGTTTGGGGTGTCGCAAACTTCTTTTAAAATGTTAGTTTATACCGTTGAATAAAGAGTTCAAATTATTACGTAGTACTATGCCGGTAATTCAGCAGAAGAAATTATCGGGAGAAAATAGTTTGTGAATGTAACTCTGTATTACATTCTTTACCGTGCTCACGAGCGCGGTAACAATTTACCGATTTTGCGTATTTCATATTTGTCTTTTAAAAGAATAGGAAACAAACGAAATTTTTCTAATTTTTAGATTAAAATTTTTTTAAAAACAAACAAAAAATATTTTGCTGATGCTACTATGGTTGTCGAAACAACTTTGTTCATTTTTAGGCTAGGTACAAATTTTTCTGCAAACTACAAAATACCTACAAACTTTTTCAAATTCAAAATAAGAATATTTTTATACAAACACAAACATACTGGTTTTAAAAAATTGTATTGCATTTATAAGTTTTGATTTGTTTATACATTGATTTTTGGTATATTAAAATTGTAATTTATATTAGATTTTAAATAAATAAATAAACAACTTTATTTATTTTTCGTTACATGCCAGGTTACAAGGTACATTTACATTGTTTTTTCAATGTAATAAATTTCAAATGTCATTTTGATTCCATTACAAGGTACAAGGATTACTTTACATTTTATTTATGAACGCACTTCAGGCGTGCAAAGAAGCAACTAATTGCTCGAGCTCGATACAGTCATAAACAAAGCGAACGCATTGGCGCTGCTGTTAGTGGTGGGGGAGAAAGCAAAGAGAACGGGCGGGAAAACACCTCATTCTGTTTCAGTTAGTGGTGGGCATAATCGCATTATTTCAATAATCGGATTATTAGGTTATGAATGATTTCAATAATCGAATAATAATTGGAATTAATAATAATCGGATTTCTTTTTTTTTGGGCCCAAAGAAGTTGAAGAGCAAAAAAAAATTAAACAAATTATTTTTTGTAATTCAAATTATCAGGTTATTTATCGTAATTCAAATTAATCAGATTATATTTCGTAATTCAAATTAATCAGGTTATTTTTCGTAATTAAAATTAAATCTGCATCGGATTATCGATTATTTTTAATTTGAATGATCCGATCACTAGTTTTAGTTGATCTCATGCAATTTAGTAATCACCCTTCTCTGCGCCAATATGTTTCCGCCCACCGTAATTATAGCCCCACTCTTTCGTGCCGTAACGGGAGACGAAATCCAGACGAGCTCGTCTGCGGTACGTAGATGTCGAGTAAAGGGTTGCCGACTTGCCTTAACTTTCTGAGTAAAATTAAAATAATACCCAATAGTAATAAAAATGTTATTAAACCTTTTTAAATATATTTTAGTGATTTTTGAATGTATAATTAATTTTTAAAATTTAGGGACTTTCAGGAAAAATAAAAATATCAATCAATTTTTTGGGATACTTTAGAAAAATTCTTGTGATGTAAAGCCACATTTGAGGGCCGCCTTTTGATTGGCATAAAATGTATTTTCCACGCCAAAGAAATTGAGAACCAAAAACAAAAGTTTACCTAAAAATCGAGAATTTTAAGTAAAAAAGTAAGTAAAAGTAATGTTATGTTTACAACTGACATTTATTGCATGATATTTATGTCAGATAGAAATTCTAGCTAATGTACACGGTCAACTATGTATGTCTGATATACATGTTTGATTGTTACTCTTTTCTATCTGACGTAAATATCATGCAATGAAAGTAAGATATAAAGGTACCCTTAAAAGGTGTTTTTACACCATTCTTATAATGCAAAATATAGCCATATTCAACGTTAAGGGCGTTATATGGCGATCAGAGTAGACCACCTTCTAAATCGTTAAAAATCCCCGTTTTTTACTTTGAAAATCCCTTTTACCTTGTCATCAAAAATCCCCGAAAAAAGTCTCTGGCAACACTGTTGAATACCCGAACGCTGCAAGTTCCTGAGGCCGTGCTCCGTATCTTGCAAGAAATAAATTTCTTCTCTATTTTCTATTTCCTGTCTATTTTGAACTCCGTAAAGTCTTTCGGCTCGTTCCGCACTTACGAACAGGCAACACGAACGACTGGAAATAGAAAGGCGATTTGGTTCATTCTTGTCATTTATCCTGTTCTATTCTATGGCGTTTTATATAAAGTCATCAGGCGGGAAAAATTTGTGCATTAGAAAACATCGCATCGTCTTTTTCAGTCAGTCACTTATGTGATTCAGTATATTCAGTAATACTCTCTTTTCCACTTGGGTAATTGCAAAGGGCGAATAAAGATTTTCCAAACCTGTATATGTTGCTAAATAAAAATAAAAACTTATTTTTCTACCCAATTTAGTCCTAGTTCAAAAAAATTTCAATTTTAACATCTATTTCTTCCTCAGCTTTACTATCTTCTTCCAAAAGCTCAGTTTTATCAGAGTTCTAGCAATTTATACCTAAGCACACAATGCAGGACATGAAACAATGAATATCTAACTTTCTGCAACCACAGTTTTTTGTATTTCGACAAGCTATTTTTCCAAGAAAAACTTTTAGCGTAGGAGCGTTGATAGTGCGTATTGAAACTAATCCATATCTTGAATTTTTAACTCGTGACTAAAAATAGTTACCTTGGCTAAAGAGTCATGTTTAGAAATAGGGGTTGTTGAAATCATACAAATTATCGGATTTATGCTCATTTAAACGACTGCGTTGGTAATTGAGGTAGGTAATGTGCGTGGGTATTAGCGGTGGGTAATAAACCATATTACCTTTTTAAAATACTAATAATAATTTATACATTATTACACCGTCGTAGAAAAAAGAAATTAAAAAAAAATTACGTAAAAATGAACAAAAATCGTTGCAGTATAACACTTTGACTAACCATATTTTGCTTAAAATTAACCTTAGCATTTTTTTAATACACCATTTTAGAGATAAGAAATAGGCTTTCTTTTTATTTTTTATCATGTCTACATAAATGTAGAAGAAAAAAATTATAACAAGAAATTAAAAAGATAGGTTAGATATCGTTGAAAGTATAAACTTGAAGAACCATATCTTACTTATATACCGGGTGTCAACAAATCTATTAGACAAACCATAACTTCTAGAGTATTAAACATATCAAAATGAAAATTGGTATAAGTAAATGGTCTGAAAAGAGAAGAACTTTTGCATATTTCACATTTTTTGGTTACTTCTGGTTTAACCAGAAATGACTCCAATTTTATATTTTTAAAATGAACACCCTGTATATTTAAACATTTTTTGATTCCTAAGACAATTCTAAATAGTAATTGGACATTTTAAAAGTTTTAACGCCTACTTGATTTTTTGAGAGCCATTTGTAATGTTGCATCTAGATGGTTCTGATCCATTATTTTTAATCCGATAGCAAATAAATTGGTATCGTTAGATTCATAAAAAATCCTTTATTTGAAAAGTGCTTGTCTAAAAAGGATTGCCATTTGAATAATAATAGTTAGACACGGAAGTGCCAATTTGCCAAATTGTTTTATTCCCATCTTTCATATTAGTTTACTAAAACTTGACAATTTTATTTTTCTAACATTTTCTAACACACACACCTAGGGTCACTTAATTAATTTGCGCCCACTCATAGCCACCTAGATGCAATATTTAAAATGGCTCTAAAAAATCAAGTAGGCTTAAAAACTTTTTAAAGTATCACATTCTTACTGAGAATTGTCTCAGGAATCCAAAAATGTTAAAATATTGTTACAGACTTTCAAAAATGTGTTTAGGTTATAGAATTTTAGAGAGTTAGGATCATTTAATTTAGTTTGTTAATTTATTTAAATAATTTACCTTAATTTTTCCAAGTTCTTTCATCACTTTCGAAGGTTTCCGAAAACGCCCGAATTATCCATTAATAACTTTTATGCCATCATGTACTATGGAATTTTCAAGATATTTCTCGAATATTCTAGATCATTCTTTACTCTTCCACCATACTATAAAAGGGCGACGGGAAACCTCGAGTTAGTTAGTACCGATTCGACTTTTGTGCTGTAAACTTCGAGACAGTGACAATTAAGGATTTTGCCGTTATTGTAACCATAGTTACGTTACATTGTTAATAAAGGTATAAAAACGAAGGCACGTGTTTTTATACGAGGTGTTTTGGAACAATATACTGGGTGTTCTAAGTGTTAAAATTCAAAATTGCAGCCATTTTCGGTCAAACCGAAAGTGACGGGAAAGTAAAAATAAGCGTAAACTCTACTCTGCTTATAGAATTTCCCTCTACCAAATCTTATTGTAATATGTCTAAAACGTTATGACTTGTCTAATAAATTCGTTGACACCCGGTATAGTCTTGGGGCCTTGTACTATAGACCACTTTAAAGGTAATTGTTTTCTCTTTCAACTGAGTATATCATTGCCTATACCTAAAACTGCGTAGAAAAGAGTTACAGAACATTTTTTGCGAAAAAATAGGTAAAATTTCCTAAAAATGGTGTGAGTGGCAAACTTTAAAAATCGTTTCTCGAACACTATAAATACTAAAGACTTTTACTTAGCGTTATTTTGTAAAAAAAATGTTTTTTTTTTCTATAAACCCATGCCTATACCTAAACCCCCACGGAAAAAATTTTTGGGGAAAATACAAAAAATAAAACGTGTTTTTCGTGTTTTTTTTCTCCGTTTTTTAAGCATATTTTTGTCAAAAATAACTTTTTTTTTTATTGCGGCAAGCGTTAATCGACGGAGAATTTAATTTTCTACAACTTTTCTATTGACTACTACCTAAAAAAATGCGTAGTTTTCGACCTAACCTCAAAAAACTGAAAAGGGGATCATTTTACCCCGTTCTCAAAACCAACCCTCTAAATGGTAGCACTCCGCGGTTTTTAAATATTTGGGGGTCCATTGACCATATGAAATAATAAAACTCCTTTAACGTTGTAGCTCCTTTTTACCCTATTTTTTTGTACATAATCAATAGCCTATACCTATGATTTAATTTTATTTTTTGTTTTGGTACCTAGAATAGTCCCGTAAGAATTCAAACAGCAAGTGGTCAACCCATAGTAGCAGTAACTGTTCAATCTCCATCTCAAAATGGCCAATCCCATTCACCAAATCCTGATCAAGTAAGTAGGTTCTTAAAGAAGTAGTGAATAGGTTATAATTATTTAAGAGTTTCGTTTATATTTTGTATGTATATATATATTAAACACTTTCTTTCAAACTACCCTAACAGTTTTAATTTAATATTGTCAAGGGTGTTTTTTAACAAAGGAAATATGTAAATTATTTTATTTTAAGGCCGCTTTCAGACGGGCGACTTTTTGCAGTCGAAGTTGACCGCAAAAAGTCGATCGTTTGTGGTTGATTGTCGCTACTTGCAGTTGTCATTTAACAACCATGGAAAAAGCTATTCCTTTTCATACGGGCGTTTTTTCGACTGCAACCGAACTTCTGCCGCTGATTGTCGCCGATTCCTTCGACTGACTATACGTTAGTTACAACTACAGTTGTAGTCGAAATTGGCGACAAGACGCTGATATTTTTGTAGATAACTTCGACTGCAAAAAGTCGCCCGTCTGAAAGCGACCTAATATCTGGGAACAATAGCATCTATCAATACAGTGTCATTATTTTTTAGTGTCAATAAAAAAAAATGAGTTTTTACTATATTACATTTCTTTAGATTTGATTTTGACTTTAGTTTTGCTAAACTCAACCAGACAATCAAGTGTCTCAGATTAGTAGTCATAAGTGTATTTTTAGGTATGTTTTTAGTCAGTTTAATTTAATACCCAATGTATTTAATTTCTGTTTTTACCTGAATGAGCCAAAACAAAAGTCGGTATTTGTCATTTCTTTGTTTGCAATTTTATTTATGCAACTCTATTTCGTTAATTTTTTTATACTGAATGTTTAAATACAAATATTTTATTTATGCCAAAATACAAAAGTATGTGCACATGTCAAAATCCGTTAATTCAATAGAAGGATGGCAAAGTTTAAATAAATCTTAAATAAATTAAAAAGCTCATAATTATTTAATTTTTGTTTTAGTTTTTAGTTGGAACGGTTTTAAATTTATTTTGTAAATTATTTATTCTTTGCGGTAGTCCGGTGCACGTGCTTATAGTAACAATTTAATGAATATCCTAGGAAGACGCATACTTTTTGATTGCTACTGTAAAATAATGTATATTTAAACAAAACAAGCCAACAAAAATTAATTTTAATGAAAAAAACAAATGATCTTTCTTAATATAATTAATATCGATGGAAAAAATTAATTAAATATTTACTTTGCATATATAAAAAAATTCAGAGTTCTAAGAAAAAATTTTATCATTTACCGTTCAAAGGAATGCCCTCTTTTTAGGTTGATTTTTTCCGTTAAGAATTAAATTGATTTTTTTTGCTTGCCTAGAACCACCCGATAATAAAATTCTTAATTACCCTTTAACGTTAATTAAAATATATGTTTTTATGTTTAAAATTATATTTAAAAAAATTAATAACATTAGTTTATTATTTTAGTATACGATAGTAATTTATTTAAGTTAAATTTACCATAAAAATGTAATTTAGCCTATTGTTACTATAATTTATGCGCAAAAATTAGAATGATATTCCATATTAAAATAATTACAAACTATCTATTTATTAGGTACCTACTTAAATCTTGATCCGATCAAAACGGCAATTTTTCATTAGTTAATAACTTCAATAAATAAAATACCGCTCTAACTTAAAATTTTAGTTAAAACATTAAAAGAAAGGACACATAGTTCCCTAAAAATTAATTTTCTTCCTTTTTTCAAAATGCTACAGTTTGTTTGTTAATTTATGTTTAACGAATGTGAATAAGTAATATATAAGGCACATTAAGTATGTCAAGTAAACTAAAAATTAAACTTTCTTAGTAACTAGATCGAACCTAATTTGTAAACCTCCTTAATATTTGTACATGTAAGTATGGCATCATCAACTGTTAAATTTCAGTAATTTTCGCTTTTGGAATATTCTTTTAATCTTTTGGATATTTCATTCCCTAATATGATAAGAAATGTTTTGTGTTTGTAAATTATTAGATGTTAAGTGACCTTTTTTTTAAGTCATGAACTGTGCTGTGATATTGGAAACAATATTAGATAATATTTTCATTGCGAGTATTACTTTAATTATTTAGTTTCGATTTTGTTTAATTTAGAACTTTTTTATTTCAGTAGTAAATTTATGTATGCTTAACATTATTTTTTAGTTTAAATTTTATCAATAAAATTGAGTTTTTCTAAGTTTTTGTTTTGTTTTTGCAGTATAGTGTGTTTGAGTTAATAAAATAACAATAATTTTTTCAGCAGGAGTAAACAGTCTTCTAGAGAAGAATAACCACTGTAAAAGAGTTGTTAATACAATGTTTCCTTAATCATTATTGTTTTCTTAATCCTAGCTTTTTATTATTTTTTTAATATTATTATCAACAGGTAGTCTGTGCAAACTTAACAAAGTAGGCAAGGACTCAGAGTAAAAAGAACATTTTATTGCAAAAAAACGGCGCCATTGCAAATATTTTTTAAGTTTAAATTGAACCGTTTATATCAGAACCCAGGTAAGTGCACCTATATAATTTTTAGTAAACAACTAAAAAGATTTTGGCCTAAAAAATTTAGAATGGTACAGGGTTATTCTTTTTAAAGTAAGCAGTGTGTGTGAACTGCCCTGTACTTTTTAAAAAACAAATATAGCCATTTCGTGTATTTTTTTTCGTAGAATTTAATAATATAATCAGAAAAACATTTAAAAAAAACAAAAGAGTTACAGCACGAGTGACGTATTTTTTAAATAGAACCCCGTAGTTTTTTATATCAATCGATAGAGATTTTTATGAGGAATTCGGTGATATAGGGGTTGCTGGGTTTATTTTCTGCTGTTCTAATGCAATTGATTAAAAACTACATTATATTATTAGGATAGTTTCACCTGAAAAACCCGGCTGCCACAGTGCTTATTTGTCAAGAATTTGAAAGGTAAGTTTATTACTTTTTGGATTTAGAAATAGATATATCATATCATTTTAAGCATATAATATAATTTGTAGCCGTTCTTCTGATAAAAACCTCATTATAAAAATACTCCAAAAATTAATAAACCTATTTTTAAAATTCTTGACTTTTACAAATGTCAACATCAGTGCCGGAGATATACAATTTATTGTATTATTAAAACGACCGTTTATAGCAAGTGGAACTATTTTAGTATTTCTTTTCTTTTTCATTTTGTATCTAACTTTCCTGTTTTTTTTTTGTACTTTACTCTAATAATTTTTTTCTTTTCATGCTCATTGGTTAAAATCTTTCCTCTTACTCCTGTGGTGCCATCTTAATTTGCTCCTTTCCTATGGAAACTTTTTAATACATTGATAGGGTACTCCTTCCTTCTACTATTGTCGCTGCGTACGTCGATCATTTACGTAATATAGTTTTGCTAAATTTTCGCCAAACAATTTTTTATTAAGAAAATCTGATTTCGGTTATTCGTATCACTTGAATAACTAAACCTATCCCTGCTATTGGTTCTTAAGGCCATTGCGGTCATTTCAGAAACAGAAGTGTCTAAGTAAGAGTCCGACTCACTTGAAAATAGTTTTGATGTTTCTACATTTATCAGATTTGTCATAATTTGAGGTTGATTTTGCAAACTCTATAGCCTTAATTAGATGCCTCACCTCTAGGGGTTAGAGGAAATCCCCACTGTCTCTCGGTGAACCCGGAAGTTTGTTTACCTCCCCAATAAAGTTGGTTTTAAAGTTTAATGATGGAGTTGTGCAATTTATGATGGATTGTTTATGCGAAGAAACCTGTGCTTTAGATGAAATATTTAAAAGCGCTTATAGGACGTTATATTCAGCCATTGTGAACAAGTTGAAGATATTATTTAAAAATGGACAAATCGGTACAAGAAAAATAAAAAATATAAGCAAGTCTGCTTTTAAGAGAAAAGAAACAGTCCTTACGTCGTATTAGTCTTATTAGGAACATTTTACAATTTAAAAACTTATAACTAAGTCTAAATCTAAATTTACAAACTCAAAAAAGTATAAACAATTAAACACTAAATAATTAATAGACACTATTTGTTTAAAGATTCAAAGTCTTTTTGTTTTAAATTATTTTTTAAACAATTTGATTATTTTTATTTTTACTTTTTTCTTTTAGCAAAACTAAAAGTTTTGTTTTAAAAGCTAAAAATACTCAAAGTAAAAATTGAAAGATTCTTGAGTTACGAAACTATGCGTACTCAAAAGCTAACTAAACCAAAGAAAACAAATTCTGAAATTTAAAATAAAAAAAAATAAAAATTTCTTGTAACTATTTTAAGTAACTAAAAATAAACAAGTGTTGGTAACTTTTAGTAACAACAGAATTAACTTATACCTAAGTTAAATGACAACAGAACTAAACCACTTGTTTAACGAGTACTGGCAAGTTCCAAGTAAAGACAAGGTGACCAAACTTCGATATGACACTGATATTGTGACGTCATGGGAGTCCTTTTTTAACCAATTGAAAATTAAAAATATAGTTTATACAATTAATAATTTTTTTAAATCCATTATTTACTCACAAATATAAACACGATTTTTATAAAACAATAAAGAAATAGCGACTTTTATAAAAGAATACCCTTGACGTCACATCTATCGGCTTTTAAATAAAAAGTTAGGCCACCTTGTCTCTAAACACCTTGGGCAAATCCAATATCAAATCAAAAATCTTTCAATTTCTAATTTGACAAAATGGTTCACAAAGTACGTTTTATAAACAAAAAGCTTAAAACTATTATTTATAAACAAAAGTATATAACTTATAAAATATAATGTCTTAATTTAGAAAAAGTCACTATTTAGTGATGTAAAATACACACTTGAACAAAAATGTTCAAAAATTGTCTCTTTTCCTCACATTGCCTTTGTGTTATATTATTTAACTGAACCTGTATAAACATAACTTAGAAAACACTAAAATAAATTTTGATTTTCGTTTAAAAACATTTTCCAAACTAATGCGGCTTCTTCGTTCTGAAATAATATTTCCTGTTTTATAGTCATTTTAAAAATGAGAGAAAGTACTAAACCCTCATTAAATATGCAAAACCTGTACAAGGTGGTCTTACCAATCTTTGGAACTATTGAACAAATTTTATACAGTATCAGCTAAATAACATAACACATAGGCTATGTAAAGAAAAGAGACAATCTAACGTGAATACCTGCATGTAAACACATCTGATTGGATTAGTCACATACATCCTTTTTTGTTGCTTTATTCGACGATATCCCAATACCTACCTGCTTAACCAGTATACCTGTAATGGTTCTGTTCACTTGACACGTATACCTCACCCTGTAAAGGCACAATAAGACTCGAAATACAATGAAAACCCTAATTTTATTGTGTGTACCTGAGGCTTTGCCTGCGGTCATAGGCGTAGCTGCAGGTAATTTTACTAAATATTGAATTTATTTTTTTAAGGTAGCTTTACTTAATAAGTAAATTTGATAATTTAAACTACAGTTTAAATTGATTAAAATATTTTAAATGTATGTAAAATAAGGGTTCATTTTATGTTGAAATTTTTTATTTAAAAAATAATATATTTGGTACACATACAGAACTCTATTCTAAACTTAATAAGTATATCTAATAATGTTACTACTGTGTAAAAATAATATTGAACAAATATTACAGTCAATACTTATTCTCGCTATCAGAAAGAGACAAATCGGAGAAACCTTTGTCGTTTCCTACATTTATAATGAGTGGTTCGATTGTTTCATCTATGCAGTAATCTAGGTCCCACATTTTTTCTTCAATTTCTGTAACATATGCAATACATTTGGACCACTTTTCTTCATCTCTTTAACTTACGGCCTTTTTGAATAGCACCTATAAACATCATCCATTTTAAATATGGTATTATGTCTTGCCACGTAACTTTTTACTTGTGCCCATGTTAACTCTATCAGATTTAGTTCACAGTGGTATGGGGGCAGTTTAAGTAGTCTCATCACGATTCTTTGCCATTTTATCTATATCATATTTGATAACGCGGTGTTTATGCTCCTGGACTTTTGCTAGAAGTTCTCATTTTACCAAATTTTCTTCACTGTTTATTTCTTTTTCTAAAAGCCATCGTATAATAGAGACATTTTGCACCTCTTAAAATAACAGACGTTTTTGGCCTACTTATGGTTGTCGTTATTAAACATAACGATTACGGCAGCAGTTTTAGACAGAGATTTTGCAGCCTCTTTTAAAAAAAAAAATATCTTGCGTCTGCGCTTTCGACACATAACCTTATTTTTGCCTGTGGTTCATCGATTTTAAAGTTAACGAAAAATAAGTACTTTTATTCTTCATAAGTTATAAACTGATATTTAAATATTTGCAAACAGTTCTCTTGATTTCGTTTTTTAAAGTGGATGTAAACAATACAATATAAGCAAAAAAAAGCAAATTACAAAAAGTAAGGTTAGGTTTGGTAGTAAAATAAAAAGCAAGTGTGCCAGATTGTAACATTTTAATTAATTACTGATCAAAAACATCCTTAAAAGTGCAAGTCTGTTTTTATTTCTTTACACTATTTTATTTTGGAAATTTGGTATACGGGGGTTTTTGGGGCCCTGATTACGAATCTAAAAGAATTTTTTGGCGGAAACGTTTCTTTCTTGAGATATTCATTATTAGACTTGAAATTTAAACTAATCCTATTTTTACAATATTCCCCCTTTTTTGCACACAATTCTTGATTTAAAGCTACATTGGCACACAATATTTAATTTTCACATTTTGAAACCCTGTTTTTTTACGTATTTTATATTATTCTTGCATTAAATTGCATAGCTATACTTTGAATCCTTTCAATCCCAGTATGCCATGAAGCCCTAAGTGTATGTATGGTTGCCGCATTATCAAAGAAAAGCCACGCAATTTAATGCAAAAATAATGTAAAAACGTAGAAAAACGGGGTTTTAAAAGGTGAAAATCAAATATTGTTTGACACTTTAGCTTTAAATCAAGAATTGTGTGCAAAAAGAAGGGGGAATATAGCAAAAATAAGCTTAGTTCAAATTTGAACTTTGATGATGAATATCTCGAGAACGAAACGTTTCCGCCAAAAATTCTTTCAGATACGTGATCAGCGCCCCAAAAACCCTCGTATACCAAATTTCGTTAAAATCGGAGTTGCCGCAGGTTTCTAGAAAATTACCTTTATTTTTCTTACTGCTATGGATTTTTGCCAATTAGAGCCCATGAATTAATGATATTTTAATTAATACGGCATTAAAATTTCAACCTTTTAAAATATTTGATATTAAAATGTCTAGAATCCGGCAACCACGCAGTTTAACAATAACGATAACGATAAGCTCTTCGGTATTAGAGACATTTTGCACCTCTTAAAATAACAGACGTTTTTTGGCCTCCTTATGGTTATCGTTATTAAACATAACGATTACGGCAGCAGTTTTAGACAGAGATTTTGCAGCCTCTTTTAAGAAATTTATTTTGCGTCTGCGCTTTCGACACATAACCTTATTTTGCCTATGGTTCACCGATTTTAAAGTTAACGAAAAATCAGTATTTACTTTTATTCTTCATAAGATATAAATTAATATTTAAATATATGCAAACAATACAGTATAAGCAAAACACAAAAAGTAAGGTTAGGTTTGGTAGTAGAATAAAAAGCAAGTGTGCCAGATTGTGACATCTAAATTAATTACTGAGTTAGAATATCCGTAAAAGTGCAAGTCCGTTTTCATTTCTTAACACTATTTGATTTTTGTTACTGCTATAGATTTTTCACTAATTAGAGCCTATGTATAAATGGTATATTAATTAATACGGCATTAAAATTTTAACCTTTTAAATAATTGATAATAAAATTTCTACAATCCGACAACCACGCAGTTTAACAATAACGATAACGATAAGCTCTGCGGTATTCATCCGTAATTAAAGGAGTCCGGTATGGTTAATAACGATAACGGATCATGTTTGCGTTAGTGCGCAGTCTCAGAATAACGTTAACCACAACGGAATTGCAAAATAAAGGGTGCAAAATGTCTATATTCATCCGTAACACAGCTCTCATGTTCTTTTTAGAGGGGTATGTTTATTACTCTCTCGCATTTTCAAATAGACTATAGAAAAGACACGTTCACATCTATCATGTCTCATGTATTGATAAGGCCGCCAAGAGACGGTTAATAGAGAATTATAGCACAGTGAAATAAGGCCAAGCATTAATAATACCGGCCTTATTTTGACATCTGAGCTTGCGCAGATGCATGGTAGGATAAGGACTCCCTTAATAAGTTAATTGCCCGGCTTTATTTATGTCGGTTTTAGGTCGTGCCTTATTTTGGCCTTATTTTAACTTCGGAACTGTTCGTCAAACCGAACGGCTGCCGATCACAAAATGGAAAAGTTTTTAGAAGTAAAAATACTTAAAACCTCGCTTTTTCAAATGTATTTCTGTGATTGTGTGTTAAAAAACCCTACAACACAAAACAATAAAGAAAAAATACCAAAAATTTGCTCCCTTTTTTAGGTTAATGGTACTGTCAACATAATTTGCAATAACTCTTAATTATGGGTACAACCATGATTTTAATAAGGCCGGTATTAATAATTCCCGAGCTTAATAACGCAACTTGCAATAATTCTCCAATAATTGGAATAAAGACTTCTTTAATAAGGATAGTGCCTAGTTATGGAACTCGGGAGATATTCGACTCGGAATCGAGTTTCAAATAAGATAAGGATCACCATTCGGTAGTGTCTCGCTGTTCTTCTTAGGTCTGTCACGTCACTATTTTTAAGCCTAGTCCTCATGTAAGTTAATTATTGCGGATATCCAGAGGACCGAAATTACCTGACTGCCGGCAGCCCAATGCCATTCGATATTAGTCGGATGGAAGACCTGCGAACTAGTTTTCAATGGTTCTCGCTATAAGTCAAAAATGATTCGATTTATATGTTTATAAAACATATAACAGTTTCTGTTCTTGAGTGATAAAAAATAACATAAAAACACTTTTTTGATATGTTTTTATCATTACAGGACTTTCAATTATTTAAATTTTCGTCGATTTATCGCAATAAAAAGTTGATGGATTGCCTAAAGGTGTGTTTGGCATAACGAAAAGTAATAACTAGTTCAAACTTTTTCCGTTTGGTATCGCCAGTGTAATTCAAGACTAGGTGTTTGGCATCCAGTCCTTGTTATAACTAGTTTTAACTCAACTCCACTATTTTCGAGGTCGAACATTTTATTAAAACGCTAATTCTTGTCGAAGAAATCTTTGGACCACTCGTTCGAACACGTATAGAGTACAAGAAACCCAAATACGTAGAAATTAAATTTATTTGTTTGTACATAAAAGCTTAAAAGCCCTTTTGAATTTTTGACATTTGTGACATAACTCAGTTAATCGCGTTTGGCATCAAAACTTTTTTAAACTTTTTTCCACTTTATAGTCCTCCGAAAGTCGATTGATGAGATAAGGTCACGACATTCGTCATATTGGCTAGCGCGGCTGTGACGTCAAGTCGGGCCATTTTCGGCCATGTTTGATTTTAGGCAGATCAGTAGCGTAGAATTAAGGAGAAAACAAAAAGAACTGTATGTTGTAAACAAAATTTATTGGATTATTTTAATAGGCATAACCTAAAACAAAAACATAAATGTGGTTTAACTATTGAAAATTAAAAATTATCAAAACGACGACAGTACGATGAGGTACCTGGCAGAGCAAAACATTTTCCATGGTTCCGTAAGTCAAAAACCATTTTAAAAACTTTGTATACAAGGTGTCCGCTAATGAATGGTACACAGAAAAACCACAGATTCTTTATACCAAAATATTAAGATTTAACCAAACATACCTAATATCCAAAAGTTGGATAAGGAAGATATGGGGGATGTCATAGTAAAAGAAAAAGTAAATTTATTTCGATAATGGTTCCCCCTTTTAAATATCTTAATAAAACGGTATCTCGGGGTTTTTAAACATTAGCTTTTCAGACAGAATATTAATTTTTGTGTGTAGACTAGAGGGCGATGGGTACACTATTTAAAATTCTCTAAAACTACCAAATTTTTGTTACTACTCTGTATGTATGTAAACTAGTAAGCTTCTCTATGCTTTCCGCACAAAAAAGGTATACTTAGTAAGAATCGGTCTTGACAACTATTTTTCATTCGTATTCGGTATTCATGTTTAAGTTGTTCAGTGCACCCGAAAGTATGTACCTTCAATAACATCGTATTAGCTATAATTACAACTGCTCAGATAAAAATAGGTGATAGCTAAAAACTCCTGGATACCGAGTTTTATTAAAATGTTTAAAACATATCAGAAATTATCGAAATGCATGAATAAAAAATATTTATATCCCTTTAACACCCCGTATTTTCCTTATCATTAATTTTTGGATATAGGTATGTTTGTTTAAATCCTAAATGGGTATTTTCGCATAAGAAATCTGTGGTTTTTCTGTGTACCATTAATTAGCGGACACTCATTAGTATCATATGTATATAAAAACACGAATGACTGAAAACTATTCGACTAAACACTATCAAAATCTCTAAAATAAAACGAGTCCGAACCAAACATATGTGAAGTCTCTAAACTAACCAAAAACATTAACAACTGGAAATCCTTGCAAAATATACAACCAGAATGAAAATGGCAAATTTCCACAGTTTTTACCAAACAAAGCTTCGACAAGGCACGACTCTGTCATCAGCTGATAATGCTACCAACTTTGAACAGAACTGCCAACCGAAATCGTAATTGTCACACCCTCACGTCCCTGACAAAAGCTATCGCCGGTCTTGCTTATGTCTAAACCCCTTCTTATAAAGAAACTCTGAGTCCTCCACTACACTACACTTTTCACTATACCAAACACACCTTAAATTGGACATTAGAGGGGCGCAATGGGCTAAACTTTTTTTTTTTAATCAAAAACATATCAATTGGCATTTAAACAAAATAATATTTGGCTTTTTTCAGAATAAAGAGATTTAATAAACATTTTAAAATATTTATTTAAAATCTTTATTCCGGAGAAAAGCCAAATAATATTTTCTTTAAATTTAAATTCCCAGAAAATAAATTAACCATAAAAGTGCCAATTTTTATATAATAAGGTTTAAAACATTGTTAAACTGTTAACCAAAAAGGTACCCAAATGAGCCGAAAACGTCACTTTTTAGGCAGTGCGAAAAGTGAAATAAAATAGCTGTTCCGCGAGTTCGCTCTTTCTTTAAAGAACAGTAACATCGGATCTCTACTAGTTTGAAAAATGATTCGATTGGTGAAAGTTAACCAGTCATTAATTTAAATTTTTCTCTCTTTCCTTGTCTAGGTGTAAACACTCTAGAGTGTGTACTTTTGTTGCCTTTGTTGTTTGTCCGCTTGTCCGAAAATTAAAAAAATGAATGCAATGTGCTTGGATAAGTTCCCGTTTGTTACTGAAAATATGCTTAACTTATTGCAGAAGAGAGGTATTTATACTAATTATGATTTTCTTCGATCAGATAACCGACTTATAGAAAGAATTTCTTCCCTAACATACCAAGTAAGTCTATATACAAGATAAGTAACAACCATAAGAAGTCTACAGGATTGTTGTGACCGAATAATAAACATAAAATCGGTGCGGTGGGGAGTGTTTACATTCAATACTTTCAAAACAAACCAGTGGCGGCGTGTTTTAAAATTGATAAAAATAATTTAAAATTTTAAATAAAAATTTTTAGTCGGTTTAATTAATTAATATAGAAAGGTTTAAAGTTTATTTTGAAGTATTTATACATTCTTGTAGAATAGACGGTAAATGTCTCGAAAATTGCGGCAACGCCAATTTTAATCAAATTGGTATATGCAGATTGTTTGGAGCGCTGATTAAAGAGTTTTTAATTGGAAACATTGTGTTTTCAGGATACATAATCAAACTTGAAAATTAAATTAACCCTATTTTTACTGTATCCCTCTTTTTCCATATAATTCTTGATTTAAAGCTAAATTAGCATAAATATATTATGTATAAAATTATACTTTCAATCGCAGCGGCCATGACTATTGCATGGCCACTACGATAAAAATGATTAAAAGTTAAGGGATTAAATGCAATAAAAGTGAAAATAAATTAAACACGTTAGAAACGGTAAAATATACCTATCGGCATCCAAGAGCAAAGGTAAAAAAATTTAAATAAAGAAGTTAAATAAAATCAAAGGCTCTTATAGCATCTTTTGACCCTTCTTAACTCAAAAATCCGATTCATCTGATGATTGCAGATATCTATTGTGCAAAGGCAAAAGAATCTAATTGCAAAATTGGTCATTTCATGTTTTTACATTTTTTTAATGTGAAAAAAGAGTTTTACATTTTGATATTCAAACGCTGTTTCTAGAAGGGTGTTAAAGTTAGAACGTTGACAAAATAGTTTATTATTAAAAGGTATAAAACAGAAAATGTCAATTTTCTTAAAACTGTATTTTTGCAATTAGACCCTTTTACCTTTGCACGATAGATATAGAAAGCTGAAAACAGTAGTATTGGGATAATAAGGTTTGAAAGTTATTATTGTTTCATGAAGAGGCCAAGTATACATCTAAAAAAAATCAATTTGGGTTTAAAATTATTAAGGATACTTTGAAGGTCAATCCCAGGTCAAAAGAAGATATCTTATTTGACCTGGAATTTTAAAATGTTTTTGTTTTTTCTTCATTATTGTTTCAGGTGTTCTGCAAGTTCAGACTAGTTAATAAAGCTGAGCAGGTTCAGTTTGTTTTACTCTGAACCCATTTTTTTTTTTGTTGTGAAAAATGAACAAGCCATGCATAAAGAAAGCAACTGGTCTTATAGGATTTTTAAACTAAATAGCATATGTGTAAATTCATAGGACTGGTGACAAATAAAATACAATTAGTGATTTTTTAAATTAAATTTATTTACAATTCAAATTTTCCTATTTACCTACTGGTTCTGGTATAAAATTAGGTGGGTAAGAATACTTCTTACCCTGTTTGATACTTCATCACTTTTTTTCTCGTTTCGTGGTGAAGTCTTATAGTAAAATACCTCTTTAGTATTAATTTCACTAAAGAAAGTTGATGATTGTCCAATAATTCTCCATCATAAATATGGTCACCAAATATATCAAATATCTTAGCTGGTAAAATAGAAATGGTTTTATTTATAAGCAGGTCCATTAATTTATTGCTATATTTTGAAGAAAAGATATTTGTACTTTGGATTTGTCTAAATATCTTTTCACCAAAAGTACACACATTACAAAGAAAAGGAGACGCTTTATATAAATTTCCAAATGTTTTCCGTTTCTGCAGCAGAGACGAAGTTTCATTTGTTTCAAGAAACGATAGACATTTAGAACAGGTAATACATTTTTTTAACGACTTGACCACAAAACCTGCTATATAAATAACCACATCACTTACAAAGGATGAAAGTTGCCACCCTGCACTAGAGAAGAAGTCGTGATTATTAAGATCTTCACAAAGTTTTTATATTCTTCACATGTTTCCAAGTCTTCATTATCATCATTGATAGTAATTTTTCGACTAGAAACATGTAATATTAATGTGTTATCGAGAGTCACTGCATTTGCAGTGTCTGCTCCTCTAACTTCTCTTGATATAAGAAGTTTCTTATATGCAGACTGGAATTGTCTACAAGTAGGATTGTTATTAAAGCCGTGCATGCTTCTAACCGAACTAAACAAAGTTTCAAGATGGTCTTGGCTAAATTTATACCCTAAAAGAAACTGTAATGTGCTACTTAATACCACATGCTGTTTGTAAATGCCTTCAAAACTTTGCATACCAATTAAAAATCCCAGAAATCCTGTCTTTCTGGGTCCTGAAAGTACGGGAATGTTTTTAAGGCTCAAACCCAATATGTAGCATTTCAATTCTGCAAATCTTTTAAAAATTGTTGTTCCGTTTCAACTGACAAGGCTTTTTTATAAACGTAAGAAGTAAATTTATTACGTGAATTTAAGATATCAAAAACATCATTTAAAAGTAAACAGAAGTTTGCTGTCTCTTCGGCACCTTTAAATGAAGTTAATTGAAGATCTTTTTCTAAAAACTGTAAAGCGTCACTTACACTTTTACTAAAGGTTTGTGTAGCTATTTTAACCCTCATTTTTTCCCGAGCATATTGCATATGACGCCTCTTAATCTTAGATCCTGCATTTAACCCCTCTGTGTATTGTAAGTTAACCAAATTTATAAAATGAAACCAACTAATTTCTTTGCCATCTCTGGTATGTAAGTATTTAAGGTCACCTAAACAATTTCTTACCAACTTAATCATGTGGCATATATCAAAAAATATAAAAACATTTTCTTTTGTTACTGGGTGCTCAAAATAGGTTTTTAAATTTTTGTGATCATCAAAGTTAGCACCCAGCTGTTTAGCCATACTAATGTTTGATGCTGCACCATCGAATGTAAGTGATGTGACTATTACTCCCGATCTATGCAAAAATTGCAAACACTGGTTAACCAGATTTGCTCTTTCACTACCTGAGAGCCCAGCAATAGAAAAATAACCCACTGGTATCTTCCAATTTCCATTTATGCTAACAACAAGAAAAACTAATACCTCTTTAGCTTCAGGAAGAGAATCGTTTGCTATATTGGCAGCAATGTCAACATACCCCACAAATTTATCTCCCACCCAATCAACTTTTTTCTTATGGACATTTCGTCCATAACTAAATTAACAAAGGTTTTCTTGCCCTGTGTTTCATTTTCAAACACTTTATTTTTTTAACGCATTTAAGGATTCTTCAGTAAATCCTGGAGAACCATCAACTTTCTGATACCACTTGCTAACAGTAGAAGGATGAGGTAATGATTTGTTAAATTTTTCACGTACATAATTATACGCTCGAGGAGAATAAAAATGTAGTGTTAATGCAAATGCTCGCAGGGTTGGGGAATACTGTTCTTTCTTGGAGCCTCTTAAGATTCGTTTAACCATTTCAGCACCTGGCCCAGGAAGGGAAGCCTAAAAAATAGAAACCTTTAGGTCTTCTAGTTAAAAAAGTAACTTTTAGTCTACAAAATTTAAATATAAACGACTAACCAATCAACAAAAAGCTTTTTTTATAAAATATTCATAGTAATAAAATTGTATCAGACTCAATATACAGTATGTCCACGGATGGACTTTACAATAGGACAAATGGACCAAAAATTTAAATTTTCAAAAAGTTGTGTAATGCAACTGCTTTTGCTTTTAAAGAAACAAGACTCACGTTGAGAAATTTGTTTTGTTTTATATAGGGCTCCACAAACTACAAAAATCTGAAAATGGACCAAGACAAAACTACCTTTATTTTTAATAATCTAGCAAAATGTTAAATAAAAAGGTTTTTAGAATCGAGTAAGAATCCCATATCTAAAATTTTACATAAAATAAACACCATTTTGTTTTTGGGTCATATTTTTAAGTATTTTTTTTTCACCTTTTATACGTAATTTTCCTTGTTTAATACAACACAATAATTAATGTCAAAGTTTGTCAATTATATTTAAATACAAAAATGTAAAACCAGGTAAATTACGTAAAAAAGGTGTAAATCATGATTAAAATAATATGATACCAAAACGATTTTTTTGTTTATTTTATGTGAAATTTCAGATATAGGATCCTCATTTAATTCTAAAAACCTTTTTTATTTAACATTTTGCTAAATTATTAAAAATAAAGGTAGTTTTGTCTTGGTCCATTTTCAGATTTTTGTAGTTTTTGGAGCCCCTGTACAAAACAAAACAAATTTCTCAACCTGAATCTTGTTTTTTAAGAAGCAAAAGCAGTTGCTATATACAACTTTCTTGAACATTTAAATTTTTGGTCCATTTGTCCTATTGTAAAGTCCATCCGTGGACATACTGTACAGGGTGTCCCATTTTGGTTGTCCCTTATGGGAAACTTGGAAACCATAAGAGATATTAAAAATCTGATACCCCATCCTCGAGCTCTTTTTGAGAAAACATTTATGGTAAAAACAGATCATCGCTATCGCGAAGCGTTTCAGAGATACAGGGTGATTCTCGATTTTTTCACTTTTGAAAAGGCCCTGTAGCTTTGTTGTTATTACAGATACGAGAAAACTAATTGCACATTATAAAGACACTTTTTCCGTAGAATCCAGTGGCGTAGCCAAAAATTTTTGAGCTGTCATTTTTGACATATGACCCAAACATGTTTTTTTTTATTAGGAGACACCTCTATAAATGATTAGGTAATTAAATTGTTTGTTTTTTTCTGATTAAAATAATATATCATAGTAGGTGGTTTAATCAAATTTTTACGTCAAATATTGGAAAATTATGATTTTAAAGACGCATTTTTTTATTTTAAAATTTAAAAATTTCCTACCACTTTATTTATAAATATATAAGTATGAAATTTTGGTAAATAATATATATGATGTAGAAGATTATTAATACGCATAATAAAATGATACACGGTGTCTCAAAAATTAAAATATTTTTTTTATTTTAAAATTTAAAAATTTCCTACATCTTATTTATGAAAATAAAGGGATGAAATTCTTGGTATTTGATAAAATGTGATGGTAGAGAAATATTATTATACATAAAAATGATACAGGGTGTCTCAAAAAATTAAAATGATTTTTTTTATTTTTAACTTTAAAAATTTCCTAGCAATTTTATTTATGAATATATAAGGATGAAATTATGGTGGATAATATATATGATAAGAAAGAATATTGATTATATATATATATAAAATGATACAGTGTGTCCCAAAAAATTAAAAATAATTATTTTTATGTTTAAATTTAAAAATTCATAGCGTCCTTATTTATGAATTTGAAGCAAAAAATTTTGGTACTGTATTAGTATGATAATGTTGTATAAAAAAATAAAAATCAAAGTTATACAGGGTGTGTCAAAAATTTTTCGTTTTTTTTTTGACTTTTGATTCTTTGTTTTTTTTTGCTCTATTGGTAAAGTTGACATGGAGAATTCATAAAAATAAAAAAATACAAAAATCAAAAATTAAAAAACTTGATAAATTTTTAAGTTTAATTAATATAACTTGTTTATTATTGTTGTTGTAAACTAATTTTTTGTTTTTTTTCTACGGAAATGTCTCCTGAGCTAAGGGATGACAGATTCCTTTTAAAACAAAAATATAAAACAATTTAAAAACAGATAGAAGCCGCAATGCGTCTTTAAAATCATAATTTTTCCAATATTTGACGTAAAAAATTTATTAAACCACCTACTATGATATATTATTTTAATCAGAAAAAACAAGCAATTTAATTACCTAATCATTTATAGGGTGTCCCTAATAAAAAAAAACATGTTTGGGTCATATGTCAAAAATGACAGCTCAAAAAATTTTTGGCTACGCCACTGGATTCTACGGAAAAAAGTGTCTGTATAATGTGCAATTAGTTTTCTCGTATCTGTAATAACAACAAAGCTACAGGACCTTTTCAAAAGTGAAAAAATCGAGAATCACCCTGTATCTCTGAAACGCTTCGCGATAGCGATGATCTGTTTTTACCATAAATGTTTTCTCCAAAAAAGAGCTCGAGGATGGGGTATCGGATTTTTAATATCTCTTATGGTTTCCAAGTTTCCCATAAGGGACAACTTTAAAACTTTCATGGGCATTTTTGCGAATGCGTGGAAGGAGACGGTCTAAAGCGACGACAAGGCAAGAATGACGCTTCTACCTATCGTGATTCTGAGTCAGGGTTCCCTGTCTAATCTCTACCTGCTAATGTTCACCACACAAAAACTCAATTGAAAGCATCAAACTGGCATGATGTGTATGAGCAGTCTTGCCACATCAATATGTTTACATTTACTTTCTGTGTTTGACACTAACAGGTAGAAATTAGACAAAAAGTGCCTGCATGTAAATATTTCGGATAGGATGACGCATTGGTATCGCTTTGCTGTTGCTTTAAATTCTCCATGAACGTTTTAAAGATGGCACCACGTGTATTTGATGTTTTATTGAACAGGCCGTACAAACATGCAAATCATGGAGAGGTTAATAAGTAAACTATAATTATTTCTCTCAAGACAAAAAAAGCCAAAATTAAATAGGTATCTAAATGGTTAAAAAATATATGACTATTGTTTTCACAATGCATAATGTATAAGCTATATTACTATTACTATTACTTACTTCAATAGTCTCTTCAGCCGTTTCTGATATAAAATTTTTTCTGCTTTAAAAAGCTTAGCAAACTTTTCAAATTAGTCACCCTTGCTGTCATTCTTCGGTTCCTCTTTTGAAGCACATCAATCTTTTTTCCGATAAGCTACTATCGCAGTCTTTGCCAAATTAAATGATTTTTGGCTTTTGTTGGCGTTGCCAAGTCACCACTGGTAATATCCCCAATGAAGCGCTTTCGAGACAACTTTACTCTGTAAAAAATTTAATGCGTAAAATAGATGTGTTGCCTTGTGTGACATGATACTTTACTTAAATTATAAAAAAAATCAAATGCCAACTTTTTGTTTTCTCAAGAAGAAAATAAGATTTTTACCTTTTTTTTGTTGGTCCTTTGTTCCCTTTAATTTCTTGGAACGGAGAACGTAAAGAAACATCAGTGGTTCCTTCAGGAGCTGTAGCTGTACTTATTGAAGATGAAGGAGTGTCAGGTCGCCTAAAAGAAACATGTTTTGTCAGAAAAAATCCTGATTTAAAAGTATAATTATTATAACTCATAATTGAGCACTACTGGTATTTTAGTTTTAATTAAACTGTGAGATTCCTTAAATAGCAAAATGTTATCTTTTTTGGAAGACAGTTATATTTATCTACAATATTGCCAAATTCAGTTTACTTTTTGAGACATTACGAAAAATACCAAAGAGAAACTTATTTTCGAAATACCTCAGATTTTTTTATGAACTTTTTATTTTAAAAATGTGAATTTTTGTTTCATACCAACAAAATAAAAAAGACTAAATAATAATAATACTAATAATAATAATAAAAAGTCAAATTTCTGAAAACATTTTTAGAAGTCATTTTGCAGAAAAAAATAATAAAATAAAGTCTTATATTTTTCTCAAATTATTTTAAAATTTTTAATTTTGACAATTGTTTTTGCTAGGAAGGAAAGAAAAGAATTTGGCCATTATGTAAAGCAATTATATTCATTACTGATCTTTTAAAGTCGTCAATTAAATAGTTGGGACACCGTATACCTAGCCTACTTACTTTCGTTTTAGTTGTTTCAAATTAATGTCCATTCTTGTTGTGCCAACTTTTTCAATATTTGTGGAAGACAATTCCAAATTAATATCCCCACATTCTGATGCTGTTAGAGTACTGCTATCAGAAACTGTTAAGGTACTCTCTGATGCAGTCATGGTTGACTCAGACGCTGTCAACGTTCTTTCTGGAGAAATTTGAGGGTTACTGAAAATTAAAACATGAAGTCTTGAAAATATCAGCAAATATGTAGTATTAAATTAACTAATGAAAACTTGATGAGCAGAAAGAAAATTTTTAGTGCTATTTAAGCCTACTTACACCTTAAAAAATATTTCTGAAATTGTTTATTTTCTAGAAATTTGATTACCAGAAATATGTGTAGTGTCAATGTTATATTTTAAATTTAAGATTATTTTCACTAACTGATTTTTTTAAGACTATAAATAACAAACTATGATTTTGAAAGGCCAAAAGAGTATTTCAATTATTTAAACAAGGTGAGCCATGATTTAAAAATTTTGAGAATATATATTTGATTATTAAGAAAAAATTTAAAAAAATATATTTTGATGATATTAAAACTAAAGGATACGATAGTCTATAAAAATCATGAAAATATAGCTCTAGCATGTAAAAAATAGTAAAAGCAAACATGATTTGGACAGCATACTCACATTAAATAAGACATCTTTTTAATATATAATATAACACATTTTTTCAAAAATTAATTAAAAAAAAAAATAAAACATGCTATAAACATTCTGATCCCCACATCATCACTTAACAGGAATTCTATAAACTATAAAAGTTACCTTTCTGAAACTGGAATTCCCATGTAGATATCCTTACTAAAGGAAGGTTCATTCCCGGGTCTATCACTTTTAGTCTTCTTCAAAATATTAGAAATGGGTAATTCTTCCCTTGGAAATAATTCCTTGCAAACGTTTTTAGTCTGCGTTATCCTAAAATTTTAGAATGATTTAGATAATCTTACATTCTTTCAAGGTAATAAATAATGATATATGCTCAATTAAATGTGTAAATAGTACTAGCATTCTATTTATTTTATTTTACAACTTTACATTTCAACTGATAGTTTTATTCATCCGAAGAAGATTGAAGACACAAACCAATTGAATTCTGAGTTGTTATAGATTAAACTATACAAGTTGAAGATATAGCTTTTTATATGCACGATAATAAACTTACCTTGCTTGTCTCGGTAAAATTGGTGGAGATGGTGTGTAATCTTGGGTCGAGTCAGTACTGCAAAAAATCTTCATTAGGTATACTTATAAGGTATACATTTGTTACCTAGTTTTTAAATTATTTAAATAAGTACCTAAATTATGAATAAAATAGGTTTGTTCATATACAGACTGTCCACGGATGGGGTTAATAAGAGGACAAATGGACCAAAAATTTAATTTTTATAAAAAAAGTCATTTATCATAAAAAAATTTGTTTGTAAAAAAATAGGATTTACGAAGACAAAATGTTGATTTTGTATGCAGTGTTAGTAAAAACTTAAAAACAATAATTTTCTCCAAGAGAAAACTACCTTTATTTTTCAGTTTTAAGCAAAATTTATTTAGACTAGCATTTTAAATGCCTTTATTAATGTTACAGAGATATCAAAAGTTTCATGAAACCAATTAAGTATAGAGTTATCAAATATTAATTATTTTAAATGTTTATAATAAAATGACCTAAAAAACTCTAATCTCTAATAATTTTGTGATTAAAGCATTTTTGCCAAATTATGGAGTTCAATAAAATTTTGTATTATTGTTTTTATCAATTAAAAACATTATTCTAAATACATTTTTCCTATGACATTTTGCTTAAATATTAAAAATAAAGGTAGATTACTCTTGGAGAAAAATCATGTTTTTAAATTTTTGCGAACCCTGTATACAAAATCAACATGTTTTTCTCTTCATGTATCCTCTATTTTTACAAGCAAAATTTTTATAAAGAATGACTTTTTTCGAAAAATTAAATTTTTGGTCCATTTGTCCTCTTGTTAACCCCATCCGTGGATAGTGTGTATATGTAGGAGTACTAACCTGGAGGTAGCATGTAAATTTGGAACAGCACCTATATTCAAAACTTCAGGTGTTTTACCATCAAAGTCACTATTTCTAAAATGTTTGGAACACACGTAGTCCATTTGGTAGCACTCTCCATTTGAAGAGCCCTTAGCCAAGCATCTCGTTTATTTACGTCATCAGGAAATCTAAAAAAATTTTTTGATGGTTATACTCAAATCAAGTACTTGATTGTTATTAAGTACTGTTAGTATTAACAAATATACACGTTCAGCCAATTAAAAAGTTGTGTGGAACACCAACAGGTAGAGCTTAGATAGAGACTGACTTCATGTAAACATTCCTGATATAGTGACGCATCGGTCCCGCTTTGCTGTTACTTTAATTGCCCATGTACATTTAAACTGGCTGAATGTGTATTCATACCTACATATGTTTTTACATGCTATAGAACTTTTCATAAGAGAGTAATAATTTAACAATCATTCTTGTCAGAAATTATATATGATTTGTAAATACAAAGTTTAAAAATAAAATAAAAACTTAAAGGTATGTTTATGCAACCTGTATTTGGCTATATGGTAATAAGCAAAAATATTATTTGATATTATTAAAGTTATTGCCTAAGCTTGTTTATACTGTTAGATTGAGTTTTAATTTTACTTTTCATTTAAAGACAACACCTTAAGTTAAGGTTTATTATTGTTTGGGGAAATATTCTACGTACTTTTAAACAACATTCTTTTACCTACTTTCAAGCCTAATTTCTTAGATCTTCAATAGGACGCAAATCATCAAACATAACCTAATAAATATACCTGTTTTGATAAATTGTTTTTAGTTTCTTTGAATTTCCTTTTTTTAATATTGAAAGTCAAAATTAAATTAGTCGTTTTTAAATAAGAACATTTTCATTAAAATATTTTTTCCATTCACTGCTTTTATAGTAGCTTATCTTTAAAATTGCCTCTTCTTTTCTTTTACTACTACCTGTTCTATAACTTTGGCCACTATAAATTGATAATGAATACCTAGTAAGTAACTCCGGTTACTGCAGTTTTAAACCAATAAAATAATTTTTTCATTGTTGTAACTAGGGTTACTGACTCTTTAAACCAATGAAATACATTTTTGTTCAGGTGTTTTTCTCAATTTATAGCGAACAAAGTATAGACAAACAAAAACCACATACCTTATAATCGAGCTTATAATGATAATCAAGATAATTATAATTTCCATTTTCATATAAAGCTTTCTTATCTTATTACAAAAATGCCAACCTTAATGTAAAAATAGATTGCTTGCAATCAAATCACATACCTACGTATATGATATTTTATTGTAAAAGACATACATATTAAAATGTACCTAATGCTAAAGAGAGACAAAAACGACGTTTATAGATAGTATTTTGGTATTTCTAAAATAGGGTCTGCATAAACGGCGTATTTATTCCGTAATCATATGCCTATCTTCTTATTTTTAATACTAAAACAATATCACTTGCATAAACACACCTTTAAAGGAATTATTTTTGTTGGCTACTAATTTAGGGCTTCTTATGTACCATCCTTAAATAAATGAATAAATAAATTTTGGTAAACACTATTTCCCTATTTCTTCTGTAATGCTAAAAGTTTTACCTCATTTTTGTTTTTAAATAAAAAATAAGCATTCACTTGAAAAAGTTAAGCATTTTCGACTATTATTTTGGGCATTCATCGCCAAGCCCCCGTTCGTACCGGCAATGTAATTCTGTGTTTATTTACCTGTACAAATGTAAACAATCCCTTTGGTCCTCTGTTTGGCCACAAACAACACACTTTTTGTCATTTTTGTAAATAAACTAACCACTAAATAAAGTTTTTAAATAAATACACGTTTCAAAAACTATAAAAACACTACAAACTTGAAGAAACAACGAAACACAACGGCTTACAAAACACGACGAAAACAAACAATATGGCAGCTAGGAATGTCTTATCCGCGCGCCGGTCACGTGACTTTAACGGACGAATGAAAATAAATGAAATCAAGCAGGCAGCAAAATATTTACCTTTTTCAGGGTTGTCCACATTTCTCGGTCATTTTCATTGTTTGTTTACGTATACCGATTAACGTAAAGCGCCATCTATCATTAAAAAACATTAAAGTTATTAATTATTCAGGGGCGCATTCAGAATCGATAACCTTGGTGTTAAATTTACCCTTTTTGTGACGTCACCGAACTAATTAGTTATGAATAGTCCTAGATTAATTTATATAGACGTGTAGAAAATCTTGATGCGCCCTTTGCAATTGCCCAAGTGTAGAGTTGTTATGAAAAGAACGGAACAGTTCTTAAGAACATTTTCAGAAGTAGCCTCTTCAGTGAACCTTTCTTTGAAGAGGACTGAACAACCTGAGGGTTTTCCAGTGACGAAAATTTTGGTGCATCACGCTCCAGAGCATGAAGCTCTTGAACTGCTCTGAAAAGTTAGTCACTGGAACGCATCCGCAAGGACAGAAAGCTCCAGCTGGTAAAAAAACTTAACCTTACTTTAAGTAATTTTAAAATTTCGTTTTTGTTGTGAAAACAAGGTGGATTAATGGATTATTTATTTATTCTCTCTTTGCTAGTTTAGATAGCTATGGAAATTAACGTTGAATAAATGTTGAATGAACAAATAATAATTTTAAAGATCTATCCTAACCTTAATAAACAAACTTTTGACGTTTGGAGCACGAAACACCTAAAGGGGGTTGGTGCATGAGAGGCAAGGGGAAAGGAAAACGGAGCAGTTAAGGTGCATAAGACTTTCCGTCACTGGAACGCCATAAAGTAGAACGAAATGCTCCTGAGCTACTCGGGAGCGCTCTGTTTGCGTCACTGGAAAGCCCCTCTGGGTCCTAATTCTCGAGAATAAGAGAACGGACTGGATCACATCGCCAAAATGATCGTTCACTTCCCGGGCTGTTTTCCTTACAGTCGCGTGATGGGAGCAGTCGTTTGCGTTCAAGAACACCTATTTAAGCTTTTCGAGAGAACTCCGTCCACTTTACTTATGAACACGCTGATCTCCAGATTCAAGAATAAGGTCCCTGTTCTTTTCGAACCGAACGGACGCGCGTTTTAGTTTTTGTGTTCTCTGTTCTCACAGGTTCTGTGATCTGCGTTTGGTCGAATGGATCATATTGGCTATTCCTGTTCATTTGGATCGAAGTAACTCGAACCAGGCTTTGAGCTTGAAGTGCTAATTATAGTTTCTTAATGTCAAATTCAGGTATTGTGGTCATGGTGATGGGGGTAGTTTGTTTAGTCTGGGGGTCGGTAACGGTTAAAACTTCGTTGAGACTAAAGGCACTAAGTTGAGAGAGTAAGTCTTCTTCTTCTGACATAGATTACTTACACTATAAGGATGATGCTATTTAGCATTTCCACTAACATTAACACTTAAATTACACTTTATTTAAATTAATTTGCAATTAAAAGTCAATTTTTTGCAAATTTAGGCACTAAACACTATCACTAATCTTCGTTGGCGAACTATAGGGCTGTTTCCTTGCAGATATATTCTTAAAAATTAGCGGATAAACGTTAAAAACGACGAGGATCTAAGGGCAGACCCTTCCGCTATTCTACCGACTGCGCCAGTTAAGGGTTGTAAAGGTACAAGGTACTTTTTTAAAAGACCTTTATTAAAATTTACACACACAAATAATCGATTATTTTAAACTAAAATATTTCGAAAACGGTTGCTCCTAGCGTCATCTAATAAGAGTACCTTTTTTACGTAAAAATGACTAAGGAATCCATTTCTTTTAACAAAAATGTAAATACAGGGTTGTACAAAAAGTCATGAGCCTTTGAAAGTGAGAATGTACATGTGGCTAGCGCCCTCTACAAGTAAGAGCTAAATTAAGAACAAATTCAAATTTCTCATGTCAAAAAACCCCCAGGTACCAATTTTCGTTCGGAAATCGGCATTATTTAGGAAATTATGCAGAAAAAACATAAATAAAAATAAAACTTTGACACCCTGTATCTTGAAAGCGAAGCAGCTTAGACCACACGTTCATAGGAACTTTTTACCTTAAAAATACTTGAAAAATCACTCTCTGAAATATCGGACACTTATTAAATAACACCCTGTATAAAGGTAATTTACGTTTGATTAATTTAAAATAAAATGTTATATGGAGCCTAAACCTATTATACATGTTGAGCCATCCCGCGGCAGCTAGATATGGAGAGATATGGTTTCTACGTCTGACCCCGTATATTAATCTTAGGCATGAGTTTTAAATTTTTTGTATTCTATTACCAACCCCATCCAAGCAGGGTACATATACAGCACTACAATGATTAAATTGAGACAACACAAGAGCATCACAGAGTCGCTTACGGGTATCTTGGGAAAGGTAATGCCTGTTACCATAAATAAGCTTTAAATTTCCATATGCAATTCCTAATTTTGCGGTCATGTGATCTCTGAAGCGTAGTCTCGAGTCGATAACTAACCCCAAGCTCTTTCAAGAATCGGAATAGGGCAAAACCACATTATTTAACTTAATTTGCATATTATTTTTTACAATATTAGTTTGATTTTCATTTCCAAATAACACAACTGTAGATTTGTTAGGATTAAGTTTAAGAAGGTGATCAGAAGCCAATTTAGAAAAGTTTTTTAAGTCGATGTTTATGACCTCTTCGGCAGCTACTAAGTCCTGTTCATGAAAAGGATAATAGATTTGGGTGTCATCTGCGTAAAAGTGGTAGTTACAGCGTTGAAGAGAGTTAAAAAAATTAAAGTAAATAGGGTATATAATAGTGGACCCAAATGCTACCCTGCGGCACTCCCAAACATCCAATAACGAGGAACTCTGACCCTCATACACAACACGCTGAGTTCTGTCGGAAAGAAATGAATTTAAAAATCTACCGCACCCTCAGAAAAACCGATATAATAAAGAATAGCCCTAATAATTTCATGATTTATCATATCAAATACCTTAGTAAAGTCGAGCAATATTAAGGCGCTCACTTTGTTCTCATCGAATGCCCTAAAAATATCATCAACTATGTCCGAAAGAGGACTTTCACAGCTGTAACCTAGTCTAAGTCCAGATAGCTTTAAGGGTAAAATAAGGTTTTGATTTAAATAATTTACAATCTGGTTTTTCATGACCCTCTCAAGTACTTTCGACAAGATCGGAAAGATACTTATAGATCTAAGATGGCTAAATTCAGATGGGTTATTAATCTTAGGCAATGGAATGACTTGAGCCTGCTTCCATAAAGCAGGAAAGTAAGAGGACAGAATATATTCATTAATTATGTGTGTTATGTATGGAATAATGTATGGACAGCAAAGGTGAATTAAATCTATATTTATTTCATCGGCGCCAGTGGCTTTAGTTTTTGTTTTTTTTGTCCGTAAGGCTGAATAAAAGTCGGAGATCACAAACATACAGTACACAAGATACAACATGAACATCGGACATACAGTCAGTCAAAAAAGTCTCCATACACTAGTCCTTTTAAAAAATGTTTTCATGTGTGCTTCTTAATTTATGTTTATTATTAAAATTATTATAAGTAAATAGTCCCTTTAGGAGTTATAAAAATAAAACTGAAGTCTTTTATAACACTTTATTTGAACAATGAAGAATTAAATAGTATTAATAATAAAAAATAACGTCAGAAAAGTCTCCATACAGTAGTATTTTTTATTATAAAATTGTTTAATACTTCAGGTCTAATACTTTGTACAGTTACCATTTACTTTAATGATTGCATTAATACTTTTGGGAGTCTTAATACAAGCTTTCTGTAACTTCTGGCGGAATTTTCTCCCACTCTTGTCTTATTTGGTTTTTGAGATCTTCCTTATTTCTAACTTAGTGTTTTCTCACGCGACGCTTAAATTCCTCCCACAGGTGTTCTACTGGGTTAACGTCCGGTGATTGGGGTGGTGTGTGAAGTTGCTGGCGGACCATGTAGCTCATCCATTCACATACAAGCCTTGCAATGTGCTTGGGATCGTTATCTTTTGAAATAATTAACGACCCTCAAGACCAAGCTTTTAACACTTGGGTTTAGATTATTGTTATATTCTTACCTGAATTACTAGGCTCTGAATTGAATTTGCCCATTCTGCATCATTTTTCATGTTGTCATTTTTAACCTAGTACTAATTATTTGATTTTTGTGTCTTTTCCATATTTACCTTCAGCTGTCTTACATAAAAAGTTACTTTACCTATACGTTTTGTGATTTCTGCTGTAACCCATGTTTTTTTGTTTTGTATTCTATAATCTTGAACCATGACACTTTGACCAACCTGAAATTTCCTTACCCTGCTAGACTTATCTTTGTGCTGCTTATCGTCATACGTTCTTTTTGTTCTTGTCTTTCATTCTGTTTTCTTCTTACATCTTTCTCATAATTTTTAGTCTCTTTTTGCAGTTTTTCCTTTAGGATAGTAAATCTTGTTCTTAACTGTCTGGTAAACATAAGGCTTGCTGGAGTTTGCTTGGTAGTGCAATGTTCCGTGATTCTATATTGAAGCAAAATTCTTGCTACCAAACAACGAATGCTGGTTCCCTTGTTGGTGCTGTCCGACAGTGCCGTTTTCAGTTTGTGTTTGAAAATTTTTACTGCATTTTCAGCTCTACCATTTGACTGCGGGTGATATGGTGGAGACGTGATATATATCATATACCATTTTGTTTAAGAAAACGTTCCGTTTCTTCTGATACTAGTTGTCCTCCATTATTACTGATGAGTGTTTTTGGTAATCCAAATCGTGCAAACACTTGTCTTAAGTTGTCTATCGTTTCTTCTGCAGTCAGACTTTTCATAGGAAGGGCTTCGATCCATCTTGTGTGACAGGAAATTTAAATTTGCTACATAACAAATATCTATAAAAAATTTTGACCATGACTCACTTGATTCTGGCCATGACGTCAACTCAGATTTTGCTGGACTTTGTCTAAACACAAGACATGGTCTACAAGCTGATATTATGCACTTAAAGTCCTGTTCTATCTTTGCCAATAAACAAAACTTCTTGCCAATGCTTTCATCTTGTATATACTAAAAATTTTTATTGCCTTTAATATGTTCTATTTCATAATCAAAACCTGCCCAACGCTGCAGTCGATTTGCATGCATCTTAGGTATCCCTTTATGCTGTCCAAATAAAGAAATCAGGGGCAAGTGATCACACTTGATTGTAAACTTCTGTCCTACTAGAAATTGTTGAAATTTTGTAACTGCCCAATATATGGCCACTGCTTCACGATGTATGACTGAATAGGACTCCTCTGCTTTATTCAGTGTTCTTGAAATGCAACTTACTGGCTTTTCTTCACCATTTTCCATTCTATGAGCTAATACTGCTGCTATACCTTTTTCAGATGTGTCAGTAGACAATATAATTGGTAATGAGGGGTTAAAATGTACTAAAATTTGATCAGATACCATTAATTTAATATTCAAAAGATTTTTGACATTCCTCTGACCATATGAAACGTTGATTTCTTCTTTAAAAGATTATACATAGAACTTAAAATGCTGGCTAAATTCGGTATAAAATTACCATAAAAATTAATAGTACCTAGCAAAGACCTAACCTCACTAACATTTGAAGGACTATTTGCCTTTAAAATAGCTTCAACTTTGGATTTTTCTTTTTTTAAGCCATCTTTATTTATTATAAAAACTAAATATTGAACTTCTTTTCAAAAAAAAAATATACATTTTTCTCGCATAACTGTTAAACCTGCATTCCTTAATTTTTCCAAGACTTTTTTAAATTTTTTATGTGGTCATTCTCATTCTTACCTGAAATTATAATATCATCTGCATACTTGGCTACAAAATCTATCCCTTTTAGTAATTGCTCCACATATTTTTGGAACCGCCCACTAGCCGGCTAAATTCCATAGGGAAGACGTTCTACCGTAAATATTCCTCTATGCGTTGAACAACGTAAAATTTCTTTTGCTCTGTCGCCCAACTCGAACTGGTTGTATGTCCTATTAAAATCTAACTTTGTAAAATACTCACCACGTTGGAAGCTTGGAAAAAATTTCAGCTGCTGTCGGCATCGGATAATGCTTGTCTACAATATATTTTTTTACCGTAGCCCCGTAATTGCCACATAGACGTAACTTACCATCAGACTTAAGTATAGGTACTAGTGGAGTAGCCCATTCGCTGGTCTCCACAGGAGTTAAAATACCTTCATCAATGAGTTTATCTAACTTCTCGTCCATCATTTTTTTGAATGCTAAAGGAACTGGTCTAGGCTTGCAAAAATAGGTCTTGCATCTGGCTTAAGCTGCAATGAAACTTTATGATATTTAAATTTGCAATTTTATTAGAAAAAACCTCAGGATATTCTTGAATCAAGTTTTCGACTCATACCCGTCATGTGACTTAGCAAACTATATTGTTACGCATGTGCAATATTTGAATATTTCGCGCCATTACAGTTTTTTTGTCTTTAATAATATTAAATATATCGTTTTCCGTCGATAAAACAAAATGAAACATATAAGGTATATTATTAATAGTATTATTGTCGTAAAAATCCAAAAGTTCCTGGCTAGGAGTATTATTTACATTTATTACTGAGTTAATAAAAAGTTGTTATTATTTTCGGGATTTGCCAAATGATCGGAAAGAATGCGTTGTTTATTTTTGTGATATTAAGTTTTTTTAACTCACTCGATTTTTCTTTGCAGTTTGAATGTTGAAATTTTGTTTTTAAATATGCTTTTTTCCGATCTTATAGTAGCCGTAGTATAGTTTCGTAATTGTTTATAGTATTCATAGTGAGCTAGTTGCCTAGTTTGCTTATACCTTTTAAAGCCTTATTTCTCAATTTTTTAAATTTTTTATATTTTCAGTGATCCACGGAGCATTTTTGTAGTTTCTATTTTTACGAAATTGCCTAACTGGTGCATGTCTGTCAAAAATTCTTAAAATACAATTATTTAAAAAATCGACTTTTTGGTCGATAGTATGCAAATATATTATTTCTTGCCACGGTAACTGTTCCAAGTCTCTAAATGCGTCAAAATTAATTCTTTTTGCGACCTATAAAAAAGCTGATGGCATCAGCAGTGGGTTTATCCAGATTTATTTTTGCGTAAACTAAAAAATGATCTGCTGTATTTGTATCTATAATACCTACCTCAATTACTTCTTTAATGTTAGAAAATATTAAATCTAAGAGAGTCATAGAATTAAGGGCAATACGAGTAGGCTTTTACTAGTTGTTCCATATTAAATGTAGAAAAACGCTGTCCAATCGAGACGCAGAATTTGTATTTAAATTTAACAAATAAAAATAATAAAATTTCGCAATCAACATTGCTCCTGATATACAACCCAATACCACCACCACGCCTGCCTGGACGATTTTGTTTAAAAAAATTGTGGTTGTTAATAATGATCTTACATTTACATGAGCGACATGCAGGCTCATCTTTACATTAATGATAGAAAAAAAAGGAAAGAAAACAAATAAAAGGATATGTAAAAAAAAGCAAAGATTACAATTGAGAAATATAAGATCCCCCAATGGCACAAAAAGGTTCCATGCTGCATGTCCTTAACATCATAAAAAAATATAATAAAAATAAAAAAACAATTAAGTAATTACTTACGTAATCCAAGAATAAACCTAATTTAATAAAAAAAAATGAATACAAAAAAACATATGTATATAAATCAATTACGGAAATATTGGGAGGAGGGTACTTATCGTCAATGGTGGCGTTGTTTAACTTACGGTAATCTATAATCCATTTTTGCTTACCGGAAGCGTCTAATTTTTGGGGACTAACAAAACTGGAGTTAAGCAGGGAGTTGTAGAGGGTTTAATGATATATAATATATATATATATATATATGTATATATATATATATATATATATATATATATATATATATATATTCAAAATAAATTAAGGAAAAAATATATTTATCCACCTAAGTATTAAATTAATTACAAGGAAAAAAAAAATTTGTAATTCATTTTGTATAGTACCAGTAAAAGCAAACAAATAAAGCAATCATTTCTAAAAAACTGCTAAGAAAAGAAAAAAATATATGTGTATGTTAAGGTAAGCTACTTAGGTCACAAAGTGAAAAAGCAATTAAGTCATGAGTTACGTAAACCAAAAACAAACTTTTATGTAATAAAAAAAAGGATACAAAAAATATATATGCTTATACCTATATAAAATACATACATACATACAAATAAACATTGTTAGAAATAAAAATACATATGTTGCAGAAAATTAACTTTTTAAATTAACTCTTTTAAAATAAATTAATGAAAAATATATTTTTACATCTAAGTATTAAATTAATTAGAAGGCAAAAAAAATCGTAATTCACGTTGTATAGCACCTGTAAAAATAAACAAAAGAAACAAAAATTTCTAACAAAAATTGAAAAGAAAAGAAAAAATACGTATGTATGTTATAGTTAGCTACTCAGATCATAAAAAAATATATATACATACATACGATAAATGGGTTAGAATGTAGAACTAACAAAATGCTAGTTATTTTGTACTAATTAAACATAATTCATATTATGTGCAGAAAAAAATAACAAAATAACAAAAGAAAGCAAGGAAAGCTATTAGTTCAAGGCACCGATAGAACGCAAAACTATGCCAAAATAACCAATTATATAACGTCCTTAACATTAAATATGGCTATATTTTGAAATATTAGAATGGTGTAAAAACCCCTTTTAAAGCCTATTTTCACCTAGGGGTTTTAACCCAAGTCTCCAAAGCTAGTTTAAAAAGCCCTAAATTAATATGTTTATTTTTCCTGAAAGTCCCTAAATTTAAAACAACATACAAAATGACGAAAGTTAACTTTTTATTTAGTTAACTTTCAAGCTAAAAAATGGGATTAAAATAAAAAAAAGATAATTTTACAGTTATTACTTTTTTTGGGACACTCTGTATAAAACAAAATATTTTTACGACATCCGCGTTTAAAAACACTATAACTTTTATAAAAAAGTTTTTTCATATCTTGTTAAATAACAGAAATATTGGACTTACTCGGACAATAATTGGGCCCCCTACAGCCAGACTAAATTTTTGTCCGTCTTGGTACCCAAGTAACATACATAAAATTCAGATTTTACAAAATGACGAAAGTTAACTTTCAGTTTGGTCACCTTTGGTACCTGGTACCTGCCACAGCCACTATGAGTCAAACTTCATATTCTCCCATCGCTTCAACCTATGTTGGAAAAATGCGCTGACAAAGTTTCAGCTTTTACAAAATGACGAAGGTCTGCCGCTCACGGGCTCTTACTCTATTACTATTAATATTTTAATTTTACCCAGAAATTTAGAGTAGGTCGGCAACCCTGTATTCGACAACTGAGCAGCGCAGCCGCGCCCGTCTGGATTTCGTCTCCCGTTGCGGCACGAAAGAGTTGGGCTGTAATTAACCGGGGTATACACGGTCATGCAAAACTGTCACATCAGTCAAAAACGCCAAAGCTTGCGCGCAAATTTGACCATGTGTATTAAAAAACTGCCACATCTGGCTTGGCATGCGACTCGATGTCGTAGTTTGATTTTACGGGGCGCGCGTCGTGCAAACTTGTGCATGTGTAGGACCTGTCAGTTAACGTTTCAGTTTAGGAACGTCGTATACAGGGTTATATTGTTGGATTTGAGTTAACAGGGTTTTCAGGGTATTTTTGTATTTAAAAAAATTGACAAAAATAATTGTAGATTAGTTCTTTTTTGGCTTTGGGAAAAAAGACAATTTTGTGTTTTAGGAGTACACGATTTTGTTCTTTAAGGGCATTTTGGGGGAAATCACCTTACGTTGGGGGTTAATATTTTTCAGAGTTGGCAACACTGGCACGCAGTTGCTTTTGTGCAGGCATGGATGGTGTTACTGCTTCATATATTTTAAAACATTTATTTTACGTAAATATTAAATATTTTATTATTTGATGAATTTATTGCTTTGCATCAAATACTGCTATTTTCGAGACCATTCTTTTTTTTTGCCGTTTGGGACTAAACAAAACTGATCAAGTAAAAAGCAATTCCAAAAGGAAAAATGAAACAAATAATTCTAAAAATTACAATATAATTCTAAAAAAATTGAAAAACATAAAGAATTTCTAACGAAATTTCACGTTCATGACGATGCCTATAAATTTGTTGCTTAACATGTTCCCAACGAAAAAAAAATTGGTGCCAGATCAAGTGATCTAGAAGGCCATTTTAAGGTACCTCTTCCGGCTTCAAATAAAAATGCAAGTCTCCCGATTATCTCTTCTGTTTAATTACCAGCATAGTACCACTTAATAATTTGAAGTCAGACTGTCAACAGATGGGGTTAAAAAGAGGACATTATTTTTCGAAAAAAGTCATTCTTCATAAAAATTTTTGCTTGTAAAAACAATAGGATTCACCAAGAGAAAATGTTGGTTTTTCTATACAGGGTTCGCAAAAACTTAAGAAACATATTTTTTTCCAAGAGTAAACTAACTTTATTTTTAATTTTTAAGCAAAATATCATTTAAACAATTTCTTTAGAATAGCATTTTAAATAACTTTATCAATTTTATAGGGGTATCAAAAAGAACTAATGTTGAAATTATCTAAAATTAATTATTTTAAATTTTTAAAATAAAATGACCTAAGATACTTTTATAATTTTGTTTTAAAACACCTGCCTTTTTTAAATTCCTACACAACACAATTTTTCAGCTGCAAACGAATGTAAGCAAGGCGTTTTTGCCAAATTATGGAGCTCCATATTTTTTTATTATTGTAGTTACCGATTACAAACATTATTTTAAGTAAATTTTTCCTATGACATTTTGCCTAAAAATGAAGAACAAAGGTAGTTTACTCTTAGAGAAAAATAATATTTTTTAAGTTTTGGCTAACCCTGTATACAATTACAATCAACATTTTCTTTTCGTAAATCCAATTTTTTACAAGCAAAAATTTTTATGAAGAATTACTTTTTTCGAAAAAGAAATTTTTGGTCGATTTGTCCTCTTGTCAACCCTATCCGTGGACAGTCTGTATATAGAGGGACTCTGATTCGACCCAAGATCATTTAATAGGTAAGGTTGCCTCATTACGTCACATATGTACCGCACTGCTGGTTCCTTATTGGCGCCAACATAGCAAACAAGGATGTCTAGACGGATAATGCTATGAGCGCGAAAGAGCGCGATATACAATATTTAAAAATCAGCTAGAATAATCAATAATTTATTAATAGGAAATAAAGAAGTTACGGTAACAACTGGAATTAACAGTATTTAAAAGTATTTCTTTATTATTGACAAAAAACACAAACTACACTGTTAAAAACTTCATTAAATAATGAGCAAAATACATATGTGACGTATGGTCCGCCATGTTGCAAGGCTTACGAGGCAACCTTATCTATTAAACGATCTTGGATTCGACCTACATTTAGCCGCTTCTGGAATGGGCAACTCCAGAGTGCCGGTGCGTTTGCGCAATATCGAAAATCCTTGGGTTGTCATGTTAACCAAAGCTTAATTTATACAGGGTGTCCGGAAAGGCGAGGTCAAAAATCATAGGTGTGATAAAGTGAGCCAAAATAGTGTTAGTACTTCATATAAAAAAAAGTTCTATCACACTTCCTTAAGGAGTTATTGACCTTCAAAGTTAGAATAAAAGAAATTATTTCATTTATAACTTTTGAATGGTTGCCACAATAAAAATGATATCTGGGCATTTAAATTAACCCATGCTAATGCTTTTTCCATACGTAAATGATGCGCAGTAAGTCATAATTATACAGAGTGAGACGATTTTTTCGTTTATTGTATGCATTTTTACAGAGGTGAAAAATTTGACATTTTGGTTTGACCTTTTAATTGCTTCATCATTTTTGTACAAAAAAGGTATACTTTATTTAAATCGATATCTTTCGTTTTTCATAAAATCGCATTTTAAATCCAGACATACCCCCATTTTGTATGTAATAAAAAATTAATTTTTTAAGAAACTTATTAAAATATGATAAAATTATATAAAAATAAACAGTATTTATTTGTGTTATAAAGTTTAAAAGGCTTTCCAACACCATTTTTAATTATTTTTACCACATTTTTATATTTTGCTCAAAAATGGATTTTTTGTTACATAGAAAATAGCGGTATGTCTGGTTTTTAAAATAAATGCGATGTTATGAAGAACGGTCCAAGATATCGATTTAAATAAGGTACTTATACTTTGTACAAAAATGATGAAGGAAGTAAACGGTAAAAGCAAATTGTCAATTTTTTTACCGCTGTAAAACACTAGTATATTTAAAAAAATTGCGGATAATTTAATATTTTTAGATTTATTTTATTTTAAAAGCAGCTAAAATCCAAGATTGCCTCATTACGTCACATATGTACCGCACAACCAAGATCGTTTGACTAGGTAAGGTTGCCTCATTACGTCACATATGTACCGCACTGTTGGTTCCTTGGCGCCAACATAGCAAACAAGGATGTCTAGATGGATAATGCTATGAGGGCGAAAGAGCGCGATATACAATATTTAAAAATCAGCTAGAATAATCATTGTTAAATAATTTATTAATAGGAAATAAAGAAGTTACGGTAACAACTGGAATTACCAGTATTTAAAAGTATTTCTTTAATATTGACAAAAAACACAAACTACACTGTTAAAAACTTCATTAAATAATGAGAAAAATACATATGTGACGTATAGTCCGCCATGTTGCAAGGCTTACGAGGCAACCTTACCTAGTCAAACGATCTTGGCTAAAACCAACGTTTTTGTTGCGTCTAATTATTGATGTTGATATCTTTGACATTTTATGACAGACACGAACAGCGTTGTCAGATTGTGCGAATATTCTTAAAATTAATCTGAATTTTAGGTTCCTTAAAGAAAATAAAAAAAAGATTTAACTTACCAGAACTAACCTGACCACCTAAATGTGACAGTTTTGCATGACCGTCTATAGCTCTTCGAACCAATAAAATTACACATGCTTGTGCATGTGTGTCTGTGCATCCAAATTGCAGGTAATAGTTTTTGTTAGTATTGGGCGTAAAGTTTTCCAAAGGGCACCTTTCTATACGCCCAATACTAACAAAACCTAACCTTATTTCACTATATTCTTCCTTCTTTTTGCACACAATTCTACAAAAAGAAGGGGGAATATAGAAGTAAATATTCAATTGAACGTTTTGCAACGTGTTCTTCGGGTACGTTCAATCGCTTATTAGAAGAAATCAACACCATATACGACTCGAATGCGTAAAGTTAAAAACAGATGTGTTGCTTAAATTAATCGTAATAACGGCAACATCGCAAAGACATAAACACCATGAAGATAGGCACAAAACGTGAACAGCTGATGAACTGTAAAACTCGTTTCTCTAATGAATAGTCGAAAACATAAAAAGTTTCGGCATATTTCAGTTTGAAAAGAGTTTTTTTTAATTAGATTGCCCTAAATGTGATTATCTCGCACTTTAATAAGTGTAAATTGTTGTAAAATATGGTTAAATTAATGTACTTTGAAGGAAAAACCGAAGAAAGTACTGTCCCTAAAGTCGGCCATCACCGTATTAGTTAATTAAATGCCCAAATATTATTATTATTGTAGCAACCGTTCAAAATTTATAAATGAAATACATTTTTTTAATTTTAATTTTGAAGGTCAATAACTCCCTAAGGAAGAGCGATAAAACTTTTTTTTTATATGAACATTATTTTGGCTTACTCTATTAACCCTATCATTTTTGACCTCACCTTGATACTTGACACCCGGTATATACTGGGAATAGGTTGCGACACATCCTCGACTTTAGGCGGATTGAAGTCGCGGACGCAAAGAAGGGCACCCCACCGGGAAAAGATGGCAAGACTGGGTAAAGTCATAGCTAATGATCAATCCATTGGCGTCTAGAATTTACGCATTTCATTTTGCATTGTTTTAAAAGTAATATATATGTGAAAGGTGTAATCCCAAATGTTTTTTTATTTAAAGTTAAATAATTTGCAACTAACATATTAATAATTAAAAACTGTTGTATAAACAGTTGTTTTAATAATACAATAAAGTGTATATCTTCGGCAGTGATGTTGACATTTATTTCATTTAATAACATGGTCGAAAAATGGTAGACGTGACGTTAACACACGGCAAACCAATACTAATAAACATTCAGAATAAAGTTAGGCACATAAGTTTTAAAAAATGGGATCAGTTTCAGTTTTATTAGTTTGTTCACTGATCATGTCTCGAAAGAATACCACAACTGTCGGCGTGCTGTGGGATATATTGGAACAGAGCCGGGTTTCTGGTGGCGTTCGGCGTGTGTTCTTTTTGAATTATTTCTAGTTTATTTGGATTTTCTTAGTGACATATGGCGTTTTGCTAACTTTGCCTTGTGAAGTGGCCTGTGTGATAAATTGGTTGAATTGTGTGATCAAGAAAAGTTTATTGAGTCATTTAATTCCCTAATTAATCCCTAATTAATTTAAATAATACAGCATAATTTTAAATCCGGTCCTGCTTAGTAAATATTTACAAATTAAGTTTTGCGGACTGCGCAAACGCACCGGCACTCTACCGATGCTCCATGGCGTTAAAACAGCGACACGGCATATGTATATTGGTTATATACAGGGTGTACTTTAATTGATGGCTTAAAATACAGGATATTATTCCCAAGCCTGTTTTAGGAAGAAAAGTTTATGGTGACATATTGTGTCCTAAACCTCTTAACTTTTGAGCTACAGGGTATTAAAGTTTTAAGAAAAAATTCTCTTAGAACTTTAAAACTGTTTGAGATATTTTCATGGAATTTGGCACGCACCTACAAAGCACCAATAGGCATTTGTAAATGTAGAAGATTTTTAAATATTTCCAGTGGCGTCCGTACGGGATAAATACCAAACATTTTAAAAAATAAAATCTGTAACGCCATTGCTTTTTCCAAAAATAAAAATCATTTTTTAAATTGTCATTTATTTTGCAACAAATTTGACCTCTTGATTTTTTTTGCACAGTTTCCGCATAAAAAACTTAACATAGGGCATCAGCCTACTAGTTTAAAATAATTTCGCTATACCAAAAAATGCATCAAAACAATTTTTTTACGCGAAAAAGGTGCATCGTATAATCGTAATTTATGTAACAAGTGCATAAAGTGATACTTTTTTACGAATGGGAAGCTTGACAGCACCAACCGTTGTGCGAGTCGGCAATTCCATGAGCAGAAAAAAGACATTTTATGCATGTGTCATATACTATATTTTTCTACGACCATATAAAAATTGCCAAAATGACCAGTTTATACATGTTTTATTTATTTAAACTTAATAATTATAATTTTTGCAGCACATCCATGCCATTATATTGAATTAAAAGACAATTATCCTCTTCATAACTATGCCGTTATGATTTAATTTTGAAAATTGTATGTGTACTTACTTTTTGTTAAGATAATAGTAAGACAGTATAAATTTCTTTTCAATTTCTCAGTCATCCAAATTCATTATTACTAATAATTTTAAATAATTTATATTAAATTTATTCGCAAACTGTCAAATAAAACTAGTGACACATGAACTAAAAGAAATAATGACGACATCATAGGTAACTAGACAGTTTGGTTCAGTTGATGTCGCATTTACTGTTACATTGCATAAAGTGACATTTAAGTTAATTGTAGTAGGCATAAAAACAAAACCCTAACTTAAAGTGTTAAAATAAGTTTTTTAAAACTTTATGTAGTGTACTAGAATGGAGTATTTTATCTTCATGTTAGCGATTAAAAACACTGCATTTGTTTAAAACTCATGGAAATAGAAAACTTCAAAAGTCAATTTTGTTGCAAAATAAATAGGAATTTTAAAAATAATTTTTATTTTTGAAAAAATCAATGGCGTACCATATTTTTTTGAAAAATCTTTAGCATACATCCCGCTCTGGCGTCACTGGTAGAAATAATTAGAAAGAGGTTTAGGACATGTTTATATGGTATTTTCTTACTAAAATAAGCTAAGGAGTCATAACCTTTTTTTTAGCCATCAATTAAATTACACCCTGTATATGTAATCCAGTGGCGTCTAGAATTTCCGAGTTTCATTTTGCATTGTTTTGAAAGTGATATTTGTTGAAAGATTTAATCTGTAATGTTTTTCATTTAAAGTTAAAAAATCTACGACTTAATAATAATTAAAAACTGTTGTGTAAACGATTGTTCTAATAATACAATAAATTTGATATATCCGGCACCGGTGTTGATATTTATTTCATTTATTAACATGGCCGAAAAATGGACAAGCGTCTAGAGATCGGCCACCGGCTTTTCCGTCCGACCAATCAACGAACGTGATGCCTAAAACGTCCTTGAAACTTGAATAATAAAAAAATTTGTTTTATTTTAACCGGAAACATTATTTAAATCAGGGGCGGTCATTCTTTTTAATTATTGCCACTTCAGACACTTTTTACATTTTTCCTCGAGCCGGCCTATGGCCCCCTTCAGAAAGTTGATATAACCGCCCCTGATTTGAATATACCTATTTTTATATAAGTGGGTCCAGTATTTTAACCAAATCTAAAAATATTGAATTATCTTCCACAGACTACAGTAAAAACACCGGAACCGGTAATTTGTTTGGTTTGAAGCGCTACAGACGGTCACACCAAAAAAGTAAGTCCCCATTTAGCATTGTGGGCTCCCCTACTAGAGTGTCTAAGTACTCCTGAACAAAGAAAAACGCCTTGCTGATAAGAAATGCCCTTGGCTTTGATTTAAATTGTTTAATAAGGGGTGAGTTTTTCTAATAGACCGAAACTTAATAAAAAAGTAAATACCAATATACCCATGGCGATTCTGACACCTTTTTATTCTCCAGTATCTTGGCACAGAGTCCAACCTGTGGCGAGTATCGTGGTCGTGTTGGGAGCTATGAGTTGCGTACTGGTCAATATGCGCCCTAACATACCGTAGGGTTTCCAGGATAAACATTGATGGAAATGTCAAAATTCCATTGTCCACGAATGCCTGTCGACATTCATCGCTATACCCCAAACCACATTTGATGCGGATCACATGCGGATACGTTTACGTCCCTGGACTTGCTTTAACTAGACAGTTGAAGCAAGGCCATGGACGTAAACATACCCGTAACAAATGACAGCTGCGCATGAGCATTATGAATTTTCTCGTCGTAAGGAGATACGTCTGACGCAACGCTACGGAATTTACGTAGGTTCAAAACGCAACGAGCTGAACATTACTACGTATTGAACCGAAGGAAAACAATTAATACCGATAGTAAATAGTTTTAATGTTTTGATGTAAATAAATAAACAAATAAATGAGGTTATACATGTTAGGAAGGTTATTGTAAATTGTTTTTTTGTTAATTTTCAACAACACCGATTACAACATTTTTAAAAAGAAGTTAGGTTAGGTCATCAGTCGTCTACGTGTGTCGCCTTGCTTTAACTCTATTTTAACCGTATGGAGTAGGCACAACGTAACGTAAATTTCTGCGTTTACGTCGATCAGATACGTCAATGTCTTCGGTCATGCTGTCTATATATGACCACGTAAACGCAGAAGTATACGTTAGGTTGTACCTATTTCTGAATCACACTGATGATGCCCAACGGTTTTTTGAAAGAAAAAGTTAAAACTAGTTATAACTTTTTGTTATGCCAAACATTTGATTAACATTGGATTTCTGTCGAGCCAAAAAACGTACTAAAATAAAATGGACCTCTTAAATGTATCAAAAGCAAATAATTTCCGTATGCTGGCCGCCATATGGTTTATTTTTATTATGTTGGGCAACACTAGTTTCGTTGTTTTAATATTTCCACTTGACAAAAATTCAGTAATTAAAAGGGTTTTTACTTATTTTGCTAAATTATGCAATAAGTAAAATTATAAAAACACAATTATCTAAAGTTTTTTAAAAAGTTCTAAGTTGCTTTTTTAAATAAACCAACTGTCGACCGCTTAAGTTAAAAAGGGACACACCTTTTACAATAATTGGCAATTTTTCCTTTTTATAGACTTTAATTATTCCTAAACTAATAATTGATTGATAATTTTATTACATATATTAAAAAAGTATTATAAACAACACTGACCCCATCCATAAACAAATATTTCTACATAAATATTTATCTGTTTTTTGACAAATGCATGTTTTTAATTTAAATAGAAAATACGAATAAATTAACGGTCATCTACCCAAGAACTACTTCTGGTATTGCGCGTAGTCAGTTTCTGTCAGTGTTGATGCTTCCCGCTGCGCTCTTATACATTTCTTGTCATTTCGTGACACTCTACTCAATATTTGACATATTGTCATTGTTTCCACATTTATACAGAAAATTAAAAAAAGCTAACACGAATAACGGCGGCCAGCATGCAGGGTGTCACTCCTCTTTGATCTGTCCATAAATGATAAGTCATTTTTTTCTTAATACATTCGTGTACCCAGCCAATGATATTTTAGTTTCGTGAATCATTTTTGGTTGATCATCTTTTTATTGGTTTGATCATAACTTCTTACATAAAACCCACCTATAGTCTCATATCGCATCTGCCCTTTCTATATACGTGTCTATTTCCTTAATAGCATTACAAGTTTTGTGGTTCGTAGGTTTGGTCGCACGATTAATGCGTTAATATTTCATCTTTCAAGATAAAATCTACCAAGAGGCATGACCAGAGTTAAAGGAATTTTATAATAAATTATTGCATGACTGTATATGGTATATTATTTTATTTCCTTATAATCGTAATAATCCTTAACAAAAAACATTAAATCTAACATTTAAAGAATACCTTAGTCAAAAAATAAGGGACCTTCAAAATATTATAAATGCAGGAAATCTTACGTGGCTATATTTGTAACTAACAGCTTGTCCGCAAATTAAGGGTTCACAGAGTAACGAATGCCAGTATAACAGCATTTGACCACCAAACATAACTATATTCAAAACCTAATAAAAAGGAAGGAAAAAACAGGATGTGAAAGTGAAAATTTCTTTCGATCATTTGTTTAACGTTTCGAATATTGTAATAAAACTCGGTAATTAGGGTTTTTGACTTGAACATAAACTATTCAGATCCGTTTTACAAAAGATAATAATTATTATGTGTTGACTAGAGGGCGCTACCTAAACAAATTTGAATCTCCCTAAAGTGTCGCAAATTTTTTGAGTTACCCTATATTATGTACTATTTAAGTAAAACAATAAACTGAGTCACCGTTTTCAAAATATTTGCGCTTAAGTTGTTAAGTGTAACCTTAATTATTACTATTAACCACAAAAGCCACATCATTTATAACACTTGGGTAGGATTTATAAATCAAAATTTGATTTTATATTTGTATTAGTATTAGTATTACTATTGGGCTACGGTTACGATACCAAGGGTCAAGCGGCAAGCGTCGCAAATAATTTGTGCTACCCTATATTATGTACTCATACTATTTAAGTAAAACCATAAACTGAGTCACCGTTTTCGAAATATTTGCATTTAAGTTGTTAAGTGTAACCTTAATTATTACTATTAACCACAAAAGCCACATCATTTATAACACTTGGGTAGGATTTATAAATCAAAATTTGATTTTATATTAGTATTAGTATTAGTATTGGGCTACGACTACGATACCAAGCGTCGCAAATAATTTGTGCTACCCAATATTATATACTCATACTATTTAAGTAAAACCATAAACTAAGTTACCGTTTTTGGGATATTTGCGTTTAAGTTGTTAAGTGTAACTTTAATTACATATTGTTGGGTTGGGGCTGATTTATAAATCAAAATTTAATTTTATATTAATATTAGTATTACTATTGGGCTACGATACAAAGAGTTTTCGCTTGCCGCTTGACGCGTGTTGTCTTGGCCGGCCTCTTAGTGTAACTATTAGTTATTAGTAATAAATTTGAATAAAAAGAGTTATTGGTTCATTAGGGAGCGCATTCTGACAGATTTAATACTTAATTGGGAATATGTTAAACATGTGTACAGCTTTCCAGCTTTCCTCTGTCATAAGAAATTCAAACGAAGTGAGTAAAAGTAGATGCAAGCCTAAGAACAAATTTTTTTGTGCGATTGCTGGGGTGCTATAGAACTTCTCAGTAAAAAAGTAATAATACAAAAATGTTAATTTATATTTTTTGCAAATATAAATATATATATATATATATATATATATATATATATATATATATATATATATATATATATATATATAAAAAGGAAATTTTAACCCAAAGAGGTTAGGGTTAGTAGGTTGCAGTCAGTGGTTGTTTAGGGCCGTTAAGTAAAACTCTTTTTGTTAGCCTAGCTTTCGAAATCTTTATTCCTTCTTCAGGGCTTCAAGGTGAATTTAAGCTGAAAAATAGCATCTATCATAGCATTTTTTTTTTCTAACTAGTTTCAGTCACGAAACTACCCCTCCTTTTATATTTATATATATATATATATATATATATATATATATATATATATATATATATATATATATATATATATATATATATATAAATCTCTACCTGCTAGTGTTCAACACACTAAAAGCCAATTTAAACGTATCGAGCTGGTACGACTAGTATATAAGACAATTTATAATTTCCATTTTAAGTTAAAAATTGTTGTGCAATTTTTAGTGTATGCCTAATAAGTAGAACTGAATTTAAATGTTTTTGGGTTTATTGTACATGTTTCAATTATTTTTAGGAAATTAACGATATTAAAAGATATATACAAAAATCCTTTTCGGCCACTCCTCTTAATGCCTTAAATTATTATAAGAAAATATTATCACATTCTGCATTGTTACCTACAGGAATAACGCAGTAAGTATTTATTTTAAACTTGTAGACCGCCAGAACTAAAGTTTTTATGATTTTATTTAACTCTTGTGATGTTCTTCAGCACTTTTATTCGTTTAACTTCGTTCTTCTTTTGTATTAATGCCTATACATCTTCTATTGATGATATGCTCTATTTTTTTATCTTTGGACAATCCACGAAGGCTGAAAGCCTAAATATTAAGCAGGGGTAAGAGGAAGTTTGTTAACACGGGACTTAAAAACTTGAAGATTTGGGGGAAGGAAATATTGGTTAGGCGCAATAATATGTCTTTTATGTTTTATTTGTTTTTTGGGAGATTAAATTTAAACAAAATATTATTTGGCTTTTCTCCAGAATAAAATTAAAAAGTTTATTTAACATTTTAAGAAAATTAAAACTTTTATACATTATGAAGAACTATTCAGCTCTTACATAATATAATAAAAGTTATTATTACTTTAAAAGAAATAAAATAATGAAATATTCAATATTAAGTTACTTACAATACAAAGGTTTCAATCTATAAACAAAGGTTCATTGGCACTCGGTTAAAATCATTTTAATGCAATAAAATAAAATCTTAACAAGACGCCAGACGAGAACTGGGCCAATGGTTGCGTCTCAAAAATGTGGTAAATAGTTTACCAAAAATGTGGTAAACAGTTTACCTAAAAACTTACTTATAAACTTGTTAGAAAACTGAAAAAAAATAAAAAATGAAATGTCTGATGGACACTTTAGAGTTTAACATTACTTTTAAAAATTAACTGGTAAAAGATACACCTATTAGGTATCTTAACCAGATAAAAAATACTAAAAATGTTTAGCCATATAATAAAGTATTTTATGTTTTATTTGTTTTCTGGGAGATTAAATTTAAACAAAATATTATTTGGCTTTTCTCCAGAATAAAATTTAAAAAATTATTTAACATTTGAAGAAAATTAAAACTTTTATACATTATGAAGAACTATTCTGCTCTTACATAATATAATAAAAGTTATTATTACTTTAAAAGAAATAAAATAATGAAATATTCAATATTAAGTTACTTACAATACACAGGTTTCAATCTATAAACAAAGGTTCATTGGCACTCGGTTGAAATCATTTTAATGCAATAAAATAAAATCTTAACAAGACGCCAGACGAGAACTGGGCCAATGGTTGCGTCTCAAAAATGTGGTAAATAGTTTACCAAAAATGTGGTAAACAGTTTACCTAAAAACTTACTTATAAACTTGTTAGAAAACTGAAAAAAAATTAAAAAATGAAATGTCTGATGGACACTTTAGAGTTTAACATTACTTTTAAAAATTAACTGGTAAAAGATACACCTATTAGGTATAGGTTTAGCCATGTAAGAAAGTATTTTATGTTTTATTTGTTTTCTGGGAGATTAAATTTAAACAAAATATTATTTGGCTTTTCTCCAGAATAAAATTAAAAAATCTATTTAACATTTTAAGAAAATTAAAACTTTTATACATTATGAAGAACTATTCTGGTCTTACATAATAACTTTTATTATATTATGTAAGAGCAGAATAGTTCTTCATAATGTATAAAAGTTTTAATTTTCTTAAAATGTTAAATAAACTTTTAATTTTATTCTGGAGAAAAGCCAAATAATATTTTGTTTAAATAATATGTCTGTCCTGTGTCGGTTTCTTAGTATTCGGTTTCTTATGGCGAGCACCATTGTCGCTCCAATGTTACACTAATTTTTAATAGTACTTGCTGTTAGTTGCTTTTTACACTAATTAAGTTCATTGCTATTTTTTTAGACTAGATGATTTACTCCAAGGTGGATTTTTACTGGAACTATTTATGAGATTTGTGGCCTATCATCTTCGAGAAAAACTTATCTTCTTCTATTCATTTTAAAAAATATTTTATTAGAAAATAATATTTTCTTTTTAAATACGAAGCAAGAATTTTCTGGCAAGTGTATGAAAAATTTGCTAAATAATTTCCAACCCAAGGTAATTTTTTTTTAACTAGTTGAAATTATTAATGATAATGATATTGTTGTTGTTGATTCTTTCATTTATTAAATATCTTTTTTAATTTTTTTCCCTATTGGAAAATTGACATAAAACATTATTTTATTTAAATTAAATTTCTGGATTTAAAAATTATTTAAATTAAAATTATTTATACAAGGTGTCTCCAAAAAGTGCGGAAAAATTGCTAACATATATTCCTAACGCTAAAATATGACGATCTAACCTAACTCACCTTAGTCCAGAAGTAAATGAGTTTGGAGATAATAGGTTGTTTAAAATGTATTTTGTTTTTAGTTTTTTTTTATATAATTTTGTTAATAATAAGTGAATTCTCACACTATTCGGCTATAGGGGGTTTTGGGAGATGAGAAATAAGAATCTGCGATTGATTTTATTGTTAGAGTTAGTGGGCGCTACCTGCGATATCTTCTATAAACTAATACGAAATAACTTTTTTGAGCCACCCTGTATGTAACTTTTAGATAAAAATTAATTTTCCTAAACATATTTTACCTAAGAAAGGCATACTTGTAAAAGTTGATTTAGGCAGCCGTTTTTATGATATCTGCGCCAGCTGCGGTATCTTTTATAAACTAAAACGAAATAACTTTTTTGAGCCACTCTGTATGTAACTTTTAGATAAAAATTATTTTTCCTATACATATTTTACCTAAAAAAGGCATACTTGTAAAAGTTGATTTAGGCAGCCTTTTTAAGATATCTGCAAATAAAAAAGTTTATTTTTCATTTTCCAAATTTTTTGAATAGCAAAATAAAAAGGTTCTCATCTTCGCCAAAACCTCTTGTTTTTACGTCCACCAAAAATTGTGACAATCGGCGGGACGCGGAACAGTCCTTCAAAAAGCGGGACTGTGCCGCCAAAATCGGGACGTGTGGTCACTTTATCCTTGGGTTATTTTAAGATGAAAAGTTACAATAAACCTATGTCCTAAATGTCTTAACTTCTGAGATACAGACTGGCAAAAAAGCTTCACCGTCTTAAAAGTTAACACATTTTGAAAAAGGTTTATTTGAGTTTATCTTCTTTAAATCTTCTAAGGCTTCACACTCTTAAAGATTAGCATCTTATTTGGAACAACACTCTGTATAGCTTAGACCAGGCCATTCAGGAAGTGATTTTTAAATCCAGATATTTTCAAAACGGCTGTGTTAGTCAGCTTTTAGGTATCACACCAAGTTACGGACAGAAAGGGTTAGATCGTCATATTTTGGCCTCAGGTTTTTGTGGGTGCATTTTTCCCACACCTTTTAGAACCAGTCTGAATAAATTTCCCTTTAAAAGATAAAGAATAATTAATAGTTTAAAAAACTGAAAAAACACGCTTTTATATGCAACCGAACTAAAAATTAGAAAATAATTTTTCATTAAAAAAATATTGTCATTTCATAGTAAAAAGCGTGGGGTGCATTTTACTATTTTTTCATAACTTTTCCATCATAGATATTTGCAAATATAATAATTATAACATTTAATATATTTATCACCCCACGCTTTTTACTATGAAATGACAATATTTTTTTTAATGAAAAATTATTTTCTAATTTTTAGTTCGGTTGCATATAAAAGCGTGTTTTTTAGTTTTTTTAAACTATTAATTATTTTTCATTTTTTAGTTTCTGCTACTCTTGACAAAATGGCGAAAAAATTTTTTAATGAACAAGAGTGGCAAATTTTAAAATTTTTCCAACAGATTGCAACTCACTAAAAAATTTCTTCTTCATTAAGTAGCAAAGTTTGAAATTTTGCCAACAGATGGCAATCCAGGCAATGTTTGGACCGTTGCCAATATATTGCAACCCACTAAAAAATTTCTTCTTCATTTAATAGCAAAGTTTGAAATGTTGCCAACAGGTGGCAACCTAGGTGTTGTTTTTATATTTTTATAATATAAAGGAAAATTTTTTTCCTGGCGATCCAAAAAAGAATGTTAATTTTTATTAATTGCACATTATGTATTATGTATACATTACACATAATGTAATTTTTATTATTTAATCCTTGAACTAATGGTGCAACTAACCCTATATTTTTATTTTTCATAAAAATTAAACACTCATGGTGCAACTAACCAAATTGTGTAAAAACTAAAAAATTTCTTCTTCATTTAATAGCAAAGTTTGAAATGTTGCCAACAGATGGCGTCCTAGGTGTTGTTTTTATAATATAATGGAATTTTTTTCCTGGCGATTCAAAAAAGATAACGGGATACTGTTTTTAAATTATTGCATCTTCATCGGTCCTTGACACGTGTGCAAAGTTTCAAAGAAATCGAATAGCTGGAAGTTGGTTAAAATTAGGCTCAAAGATTCCGTTACATAGATAGATAGATAGATAGATAGTTACAACCCAAGTTAATAAAAGCGTGTTAAAAAGAATGTTAATTTTTATTAATTGCACATTATGTATTATGTATACATTACACATAATGTAATTTTTATTATGGAATCCTTGAAGTAATGGTGCAACTAACCCTATATTTTTATTGTTCATAAAAATTGAACACCCATGGTGCAACTAACTAAATTGTGTAAAAACTAAAAATTTCTTCTTCATTTAATAGCAAAGTTTGAAATGTTGCCAACAGATGGCATCCTAGGTGTTGTTTTTATAATATAATGGAATTTTTTTCCTGGCGATTCAAAAAAGATAACGGGATACTGTTTTTAAATTATTGCATCTTCATCGGTCCTTGACACGTGTGCAAAGTTTCAAAGAAATCGAATAGCTGGAAGTTGGTAAAAATTAGGCTCAAAGATTCCGTTACATAGATAGATAGATAGATAGATGGATAGTTACAACCCAAGTTAATAAAAGCGTGTTAAAAAAAAAAGATAAAACTAGGAGGAGCTCGCCAGTTTCTGTTCCTACTAAACTAACATCTATACATCCGTAATCATTAAAGATATCTGTAAAGCCACATGTCTTCCATCCATGAAAATTAAAGCGCAATTTAGTCTAACTACAGGGTATCATTGAAAAAACTAACTACGGTATAGAGTTCTAAACAAAATATTATTTGGCTTTTCTCCAGAATAAAGAGGTTTAATAAACCTCTTAATTCTGAATAAATCCCAAATATTATTTTGTTTAAATGTAAACTTTCAGAAAACAAATATACAAAGAGATAAAGGTCCATAAAATATTAACAATACTCTAATATTTATCTACCTTTTGTTTTCAAGATACTGGGCGCCTACACTGACTGCTAAATAAACTGGTGGTAAAGTGGTTAAATTATCCCTTTACAAACAAAAAAAATATATATAAATTACAAAGAAACTTTAATGCCATGTGTTTTGAAAATAAAAGGTGATCGAATATTAGTGTATTTAAACTTTTGTTATTATTTTATGCATCTCTATCGCGTAATAAGTACTATGCATTGTATTTTTTCAATGTCACCCTGTATTGTGTTTCTTCATGATATTATAATTTTGTGTCAACACCATGTTTTTTAATTAATAATTTTATTTAAAAAATTTAAGAATAAGGTAAAATTTGAAAAGTATACCTTGGAATCAGTAAATGAATTTAAGTTTTTTTTTACATAAGGTAAATAGTGACATTCCGAAATGGACTTATTACATATACTTGGGAATTGCTAATAATATTCTATTAAAATAAGTACGTAAAACGAAGGTCTAACTAATGACCAAACCTTTTTTCCCACTTATTATATGAAATATTAATTTTGTAATTTTATCATAGTTATGTTTTATATAGGAAAACGGATTATGTTCAATCTGCATTCTGTTTTTAGGAAGGTTGGCTGAAGGTAATGAATAAAATACTCATAAAACAAATTAATTCAAAATATGAATTAATTAGTGCTCTATTTGAAGTTAAGAAGCATTTAGATAAAGGTTTATCAGTACGGATAATTGTTATTAATTACTTACCAACATTGTTTCTAGATACGCATGATAATACTGAAAAAAACAATGTTTTAAATCATTTAGCTAATGTTTTAAGGTATATTACCCACCAGTATCATGTAGCTGTCATAATTACCAATCTTATTACAACTTGGACTGATGGAGACTTCAGAATTTCAAAAGGAATTTCGGAAAGAATAACATGTGGGAAGTATTGGCAAAGTATACCCAATGTTAGAATGACACTTTACAAAGAAAAGGAAAACACCTATAAAGTTACTTTAACCAAGCATTATAATATAAATTCAAAATCCTGCTGTTTTATAAACCTAAATAAAATAATAACCTAAATAAATTATCTGCATTTTTACAAAATATTTTTTTATTGCCTACTCAAATTACTTTAATACTAACAAACCACTGAAAAGTAAAAATATAACCATAGCAATAAAAGAAATTTGAAAATCTCGATTTCTACTACTTTTTTAACTTCCATTATTGTTGTCATTAGTGTATTAATTAACAAATAAATATAATGGAAGTCCAAGAAAGTAGTATGATTGAATCCATAACTTTGTCTACTACCTTCAAATAAAAGGAATTGTCAGAATACATAGCATCACCCTTAAGGTGAGTCCGGAGTGAGCGCTAAATTGCGATTTGAAATTAAATATTTTCGTTTACTTCACGGCAAGCAACTGCGGGACGACGTGCAGAAACTATAGTCGCTGACGCGGCTAGTCTAATTTTAGGCAAGTCATTGACGTTGCATGTCGATGGCCAGTTTTCGACGAGTGAATCCCTAGTTTGTATATAATGGAGTGGATATACACTTTTATAATTTTTACATTTTGAAAATGTGGTTTGTTTATTAAAGAATTTTAATATTACTAGGGTAAAAAATATTTTTTAAATAGATGTATAAGTAAAAATATAATTATGAATTGATTACTATGGCCGAGTTTTTCCGTTACGAGGATTGTCAGTATCTGTCGGTAATAAAATAATTATGCTCTGATAATAAAATTGTTTAGATGGTGGATTTTACCCAATTTATTAAATTTAAATAGGGGACAATATGGTAAAATGTATTTGCTGGAGTGGACCGTGATATTAAATTCCCCTATACACGCTGGAGTTTCGCTCTCATTGGCGTAACGGATCGCTTGATATTTCATGATTATTAAACATAATATTATGATTCTGTGGTTTTTATAGTTATTGTTAGGTTTTTAAATAAAAATGTTCTTTTCTAATGGGCCTATTCTTTCAAAATATTATTTTCATATATAAATTAGTATTTTGATGCCGCTAGAATTACTTCAAATGCAGTTTTATGTTTATTAATATCATTAATTATTAAAATTATTAATAAAGAAAATTTTATCATGAGAATGGCAGAATAAATTTTAGAAGGTTTCCTTCACAGAAAAAAAAATGTTGGCTCAAATAAATACATACTTGGTATTGGCGAAGTAAATTTTTACTTGCCTGTCAACAATAATATTTCTTTTAACTAAACATTATTTAAGTGAAGAGGATTTATTTTGAACTAATAAAGATTTATTTAAGACAAGTAAATATTTTCTTCGCCAAAATGAAGTTTATTTATCTTTTCAAGGTTTATTTATATGAATCAAGAAAATTCCATTTCTCTGTCGGCGGGTGAACTTTCGACACCAAATTGTGTTTGTAGCTGGGGTAATCAAAGGGTCTAATTATGTTAGAAGAAATTTCGACACCGCGCCGTAAACCAGGTAGGTACGGCGTCCGACAGGATAATTAAAACAGTTTTAGGGAATTACGAATGGTTGGTTCTGGTAAGCAAATCCTTTTTTTTAATTCCCTTAATTAAACCCAAGACGAATACACACTTTATAAATTCACTTAAGAATTCTATTCCCACCTTTAGGGTTCCAAACAAATAAAATATTGTATATTAATTCTTAAATAAAATGTTGCATATATCGAAAAAGAGTATTTCTTTAGTGTCGAATATTATTATACCTGTAAGATGAAAGGGGACTTTTGGGTCTGGTGTGGAAAATTTCTATTATTGGTGTCGAAGTTTCCTCCGCCCTTCTGTGTTGTTTGTTCACATATCTGCTTACTAGGAAAAGCGACAAAAAAAATAAATCAAATTTTTAAAAACGTATTCAACAAGAAATATTTTAATTTACATCAAATTTATAGAAAAATTTATATCTTGGGTGTTGTAAAGTTGGTAATTTTTAATTTACTTTAAAAACCTAATTTATTAAATCAAAACCAAAATTAATTAATAAATAATTTAATTAAAGCCCAAAACAAAATTTGTATTTAACCGTTTTAAACTACCGTTTACTACTACCAAGTAAGAAAAAAAAGTCCGGCTTCTTTAAAAAAGACCGACAATCAGAGTTGCCGATAAAGCCGCTCGTGCAACCCTCGTTTGTGCTTATACCACAAAAGCAAATAAGTCCTTGGCGCGGCCAAAATTTAGTCATTTTTAGCGTTCGAGCTGAACCGTTTTTGTTAAAATTGGTTCAGCATAACTTCTTTCAAAAAATATTCATACATAAATTATTAAACTATGCTTGTATTGTAATAGTTTCGTAAAATTATCCAATATAAGGAGGAGATTATGAATAATTTTCTTTTTTGAATCAAAAGTTTATTACAAGACAAATAATTTGGGTAAATTTATATAAAACTACTAAAAAAAAACATGGTCCCTTCGGAACGTCTTCATAGCTGTAGCGTAGAATTTTATCATTCCATATTAGCCGATCCGTGCCCACTTCGTTGGCCGTTAATTATATTTTTCTTTAAACTTTTTGTTCAACGACAATATAATATAGTCTATAGCATTCCTAAATAGTGTAGCTTTCGGATTGTAAAAGAATTTTCACGATCGGTTTAGTATTTCCGAAAATTAGCCCTTACCAACAAACTTTACCTCTTTATTTATAATATTAGTATCATTGTATATCAAAGAAAAAATATACAAAAAACAAGTAAATTCGTTGCTTTTTTCTTATCTGTTTTTATATTAAAATAAACTTACTTTGGGCGAGATTCGAACCGCGTGGCAGGCGAACATTCTACCAGGCTCATTATATTTTCCAGCTGACTTGATATACATATATCATTATTTTTTTCTGAAATTTTTCTTTAATCATTATAAAATATAGCCTACAGCACTCCTAAATAATGTAGCTTTCTAATTGTGAAAGAGTTTTTATGATCGGTTTAGTATTTCCGAAGATTAGCTCTTATAAATTTATAATTTATCCAAGATAGCCGACCTGTGCCCACTTCGTTGGGCGTTAATATTTAAACTTTTGTTTAATCATAATAAAATATAGCCTATAAAACACTCCTGAGTAGTGTAGCTGATTATGAAAGAGTTTTTATGATCGGTTTAGTATTTCCAAAGTTAAGCGGCTACAAAGAAACAAACAAAGTTACAAACTTTACCTCTTTATTAGTATAGATAATATCTATACCTATATTATAGGTATGACAAAAAATAAAACAAAAATAGTAAATATAAATAAAATGTTAAAGCTTGGCCACGTCACAGGCAAATGATTATATTAGGCAAATGGCTTCTGCCTAGGCAAATGATGTATTTTCATTTTTAAATGTAATTTGCCTGGGCAAATGCTATTTTCCTAGTCAAATAGCATTTAATTTTATTTGCCTAAGCAATTCTTAGGCAAATGAAAATAGAAATATTTGCACAACCAGACCGTCGATAGCGCTTCAAACCAATCAAATTGCATGTGCTTTTGCTTTTTACTGTATTCTGCAAAACACACTGTCCGCCTTATATGGTATCAAATATATCACAGTAATTTGCCCAACAAGGACCACGGCAAATGCATTTACCTAGGCAAATGTCTTTTAAATATTTTTTTATGAAATCATTTGGCCAGGCAGAAGGCATTTGCCAAGGCAGAAGCCATTTGCCAAGGCAGAAGCCATTTGCCTAAAATAACCATTTGTCTGCGACAGCCACATAATGTTCGAAGTAAAATAAAAATTCTTTTTTACGCAGAACTAGTCTGCTGCAACGATTTTTGATAATTTTTACGTAACGTACGTTATTTTAGGCAAATGGCTTCTGCCTAGGCAAATGCCTTCTGCCTGGGCAAATAGAGTATTTTCATTTTTAAATGCTATTTGCCTAGTCAATTAACATTTGATTCTATTTGCCTAAAAAATGTTTAGAGAAATGGAAATAGAAATATTGGCATAACTAGACGGTCATGCAAAACTGTCACATTGGGGAGGTCATGGTTTGTTCTGGTTAGTTAAATTGTTTTAATTTCTTAATAAAGCAAATAAAAAAAGATTTATTTAACCAAAACTAACTATGACCGACCCAATGTGACAGTAATATGTTAATAAATATATCATAGTCATTTGCCTAACAAGAACCACGGCAAATGCATTTACCTAGGCAAATGACTTTTAAATAAAAATTATTTTCATAAAGTCATTTGCCCAGGCAGAATGCATTTACCTAGGTAGAAGCCATTTGCCTACGACATATACATAATTAATATAATTTTAAACAGGTAATATGGCTTATTACCCCCGGCTATTACCCTCGCTCATAACCCACGCTCATTACCCACAACCCCGATTTACAAATATGACTTCAGCAAATGTTACTATACTTTATTCACATATGGGTAAAAAAATTCAAGATATGAGTTAATTTCAATATTTACTATCAAAGCTCCTGCGCTACAAGTTTTGTTTGAAAAAATAGCTTGCCGATGTACGAAAGGATGTATAAGAAACTGTGCTGCAGAAAGTTAGGTATAAATTGTTCCATGTTCTGCAAGGAGTGCAGGTGTATCAAATGCGAGAACTCTTATAAAATTTAGATTTTTAAAGAAGGTACTGAAGCTGAGGAAGAAATAGATGTTGATTTTTTTTTATTTTATTTTTATTTTTTGAAGTATGACTAAATTAGGTAAACAAATAAGCTTTTATTTAGCAACATATATACTTAAATGGACAAGGAAAAAAGTTATAACGAGAAATTGAACAAAATAACGTAAAAATTACCAAAAGTCGTTGAGTATGACACTTTGACTAACCACATTTTGCTTAGAATTAACCTCAGCATTTTTTAAAATACACCATTTTAAAGTAAAGAAATAAGCTTTTTTTTAAATTAGCATCATGTATACCTCAATGCACAAGGAAAAAATGTATTACGAGAAATATATAGATATACGTAAAGGTTAGGAAAAATCGTTGAAAGTAGAAAAAATTGAAGAACAATATCTTACTTATTATTAGCGTTAGGTCCTTTTGCAATAAACCGTTTGAAAGGTAATTGTTTTCTATTTCAACTGACCATTGCCTATACCTGAAACTGCGTAGAAAAGAGTTACAGAACATTGCGAAAAAATAGGTAAAACTGCCGAAAAATGGTGTGAGCGGCAATTTTTCAAAAATCGTTCATTGAATATTATGAACTATAAAGATCTACTTAGCGTCATTTTGTAGAGACAGGATAGAGGTTTTTTTTCAAAAGCAATGTCTATATCTTAATCCTCTCGATAAAAGTTATAGGGCAAAATACAACCAAAAAAAAAATTAAAACGCGTTTTTTTGCTTCGTTTTTTGAGCATAATTTTGGTAAAAATACTTTTTTCAATTCAGAAAACGTAATTCGATGGAAAATTTAATTTCCCACAACTTTTCTGTTGACTACTACCTAAAAAAGTGCGTAGTTTTCGAGCTAACCTCAAAAAATTGAAAAGGGGTTTGTTTTCACCCCGTTGTTAAAAACGCACCCCTCCAAATGATAGCACTACGCGGTTTTTTCATATTTAGAGGTCCATTATGCCAATCTTGGTATTTTCCTGAGGATTTTTGTCATTTGTTTCAATTAATGTGTCCTAAATGGTAAATTTATTAATAACTGTTGGGTTTGGGTATAGCACAGGACCTAAGTAATATCGTAAGGTTCTCGATGCAAAAAGTTAATTTGGTGGTCTTGACATATTTTTGGTTCACCTTGTATACATGAGTTTACCAAAAAACTGCATTCAAAAACAAATATATTACTTAAAAAGTACTGGCTATATTCAGATGATCTTGATTTCTGAGCGTAGGGCGGCAAAATCTTGGCCGCCTCAGGCGCCACTTTTCCTCAGACTGGCCCTGGCAAGCGATCGCCTAAGCAGGAAGACACATTTTTTAAAGGTTTTTATTGTACCGAATATATGTTACTTAATCTTTAGATGTCGATGCATGGCAGTGCATGTTTTCTGCGTACTTCTCATAGGATGACACGTATTTAATGAGTACCAATCGCAAGCATGACGACAGATGTTCGTCAGTTAGCTGATTGCGGTATTTTGATTTAATTATTTTCATTTCAGAAAACGCAGAATCGCATAAATAGGTTGACGCTAACAATGCTGTTAACTGCATAGCGATTTGTTTCAGACGTGGATATAAAATGATCTGCAATGCTTCGTTTTTGATAGAAGGCAAGTCCAGGTCGTAGGTATGCAATATTTCAGAAGCAGTTTTTTCAGCATCCACACAAGAAAATGGATAAGTCATGAAAGTGACAACAGTTATCAATTAAATAAGAAAAACGTCTTTTAAACTCACTAAGAATATTTTTTAATTCTGTTTTGTACTTATCATAATTTGATACAATACTGTCCCTTTCAAAGACTGAAATTTTTTAAATTCTTTTTATTCAGTTGACTAATCAGTAGCTGCAATTTACTTTTAAATGAGTTTATTGCGCCAATAATGCCAATAATCAGTGTGCTCAGATTCGCTAGCCTCCAATTGCACTTAAGAGGTGGCGTTGCAAACTTCGGGCTTGTATGGAGTTCACGATCTTTATGGAATAATAAATGTTGCGCCATGTAGCTCTTTTTTAATACACATGCAATGTAGCTTAATTTTTTAAAATAAGAGGTTCTTTGCCGAACTATGCTAATTATCCGAATGTACGATTAACGTAACCACCACGAAGCATTAAATGCGCATGACTTGAATCGCCGTTCGGGTCCGTTGTTCATAGTTTTTTAAACGCATTTTTCGACCATTTGTAACCACGCATCCCATTTGTAATATTTCTCTCCCCTTTAGAATCTCTTTGGTTAGTAGGTAAATGTGGTCTAAATGTAGAATTATTTTTGCGATCGAACGTAAAACCTCTCGCGATCGACCCTTTGTAATTTAAAGTTTCTTATAAAAGTATGTTTGGTGTTACATATCTTTGTCCCAAAGAAGAAAAAAAACCAACTGTAATATTTTTATATTATATAATACATAACTTAAAATACAAAGATTGCAATTTTATCAATTAAGTTAATTTAAATGTACCAAAGATAAACTTAAGAATGTCAATGAACCGTAAAATACTTAGTGTAGACCCATCTAGCTTATCTTCTTTTAACCGTATGATGGCTGTGGCAAACGACCTGCTCAAGGAGGTGCAGACGGATTTCTTTAGTGATAGTCTAAAAAATTGAAATCTGTACTTTGGTAAAAAAATCTTTATTTTTTTCATTATAAGTTATGGTTGTTCCGTCCTTGTTTTTAGTATGTAAGATTGTTTTTCTTTGTTCTCTAGTTTTAGAATCTTTACATGTAATTACCTATTGTACTGGTGTTTGTAAAGAATACAATAAATAAATAAACATCTAGATTTTTAGAAAAAAAAAAGATAATCTTGCTTTTCGTGCTATTCACCGTGGATCCGGTACAGCCAGTTTAATAAGTCCTATGAGGTAGGCGAAACGCGTCACTGGTGAGGGTCCCGGTGAATAACATGAAAAGCAGGAGCTCTTTTTTACTGTCAAAGAAGGAAGATTTCTTTCTCGTATATTATTACGATAGTAGTATGGATGGTGGAGGGGAGGATAACCATCTGAATGTTTTAAAAAGTGTCCGTCGAAAGGAGCAACTTAAGGTGGCGCCACAATAGCCAGAGGAGATTTTTTAACCAATGAGCATGAATTATTAGAGTGAGATACAAAATGGAAAAGGACAGATAGATACAAAATAAAAAAGGAAAGACATACCAAAATCCCTCCACTGGCTACTGTGGCGCCATCCCAACTTGCTACATTCCTACGGCCACTTTTTCAACTTGTCCGCCATAAAAGATGGTTATCCTCCCCTCCACCATCCATAGATAGTAGGGATTTATTTCCTTAAATCTAGTTACTACACGTACGTGCATTGGAATTTAAAAAATTGGCATTTTTTATTTATAATTTCAGAAAATTTGATTCTTTTTCAAAGGTGGTATACCGGGTGATGCATCGCCGGGCGGGACATAGGAAATCCCATGTAATTTTTAATGGGGTCAATTATTGGCTCCCCTAATTATTTTAGAGAACAATTCTATTGAAGTTTATTGAAGAGCATGCAAATCTACGTCCATAGTAAAAACTTTAGATTTTTCGGTTCATCCGTTTGCTAGTTAGATGCTAATAAAATTTTACATTATTATCGCCTCATATTTATGAACAACAATAAAAATACCAGTTAGCGTGACATTACGTTGTCATTTTGAAATTTAGTGCTTTATTATTATCAAAAAATTGTACAGTGAAAAGATTAAAGTCGTGTTTATACAAACGAATTAAGTTAAGTTAAACTAAACTAGAGTAACAAATTTCAAGAACTTATGACATTTATAATATTTACATGCTTAAATAAATTATTAATATTATTACAATAATTAATATGTTGGAAATAAACTTAAGATTTAAGAAAATTTTCAAATATTCCTCCATTGACTGCTAGACAATAACCCAGACGTTTATAAAATTGTCTTCTTAGGTTGGCTAACTGGTAAATTGAAATTTTATTGCATTCTGTAGAAATAGCATTTTTTAACTCATCTATATTAGAGTAATTTTTATCCTTGTATATCATGCTTTTTAAATGGCCCCAGAGGAAGAAGTCATTTGGCGAAATATCAGGAGACCTGGCTGGCCAATTTATGTGTGATGTAGGCCAATAAAATTTCCATTAAAAGCATTGTGTAAATATTCCCGAACAGCCAGGGTATTATGTGCTGGGCAGCCATCCATTTGGTACCAAATTTCCTGATTTTCCCAGGATACATCATTTAAAGCAGGTAAAATTAGTTCTTCGAGTAGTTTCAAATAAAATTCTGTATTCAAATTTTGATTTGGAAAAAATGGTCCAATAATATGTTGTCCGAAAATCCCCGCCCAAACATTTACTTTCTGTGGATATTGCCTCCTTGTTTCAACAAATCTGTGTTGATTTTCTTTGCTCCAGCATCGGTAATTTTGATGATTGGGTTCATTGTTTATCGTAAATGTGCACTCATCAGTAAAACAAATATTTCTTAAAAATTTACTGTTCATGTTTGCTCTTTCTATCATGTCAAAACAAAATTCCTGCCGTCGTATTTCATCCCCATCCCTTAGCTTTTGATGTCTTTCATATTTGTACGAAATGTCTTTATGCCTTTTCAAAATCCGAAGCACTGTTGATTGATCTTTTCCTATGATATCCTGAAGTTTCCTTGTACTCACCTTCCCTTCATTTTCTTCCACGTGCAATAAAATTTCCAAGTCTCTATCATGTCTTACATTTTCTTCTCTTTGATACTCCTTAGCTTCACATTTGCAGTTATTTATCACTCTGCCTTTGGTCTCAAATTTTTTGATAGTCCTATCGACTGTTGAATTTCCGGGTATCGGTCTATTCGGATACTGAGCAGCGAACATGTCTGACACCTTTTGGTAACTATTTCCTTGATAGTACCATTTAATCATCAATACTTTTTCTTCAGTAGTATAACTCATGGTTAATCTTTTCGCTCTATGATTTTTTGATAATAATAAAGCACTAAATTTTAAAATTACAACGTTATGTCACGCTAACTGGTATTTTTATTGTTGTTCATAAATATGAGGCGATAATAATGTAACAATTTTTAAAAATATATTAGAATCTAACTAGCAAACGGGTTAACCGAAAAATCTAAAGTTTTTACCATGGACGTAGATTTGCATGCTTTTCAATAGAATTTTTCTCTAAAATAATTAGGGAGCCAATAATTAACCCCATTCAAAATTACATGGGATTTCCTATGTCCCGCCCGGCGATGCATCACCCGGTATAGTGTCAAACATAGGGCTTAGTTTTTCTTTTAAAAATTGCGTTAAATACTTTTTTTTATTACCAGTTAAGTAAGAATGACAACATATACTAAATTAAATAACATTATTATTTAACACTTTGAATGCCACGTGTATATTTGCGTATACACTTGCGGTGGGTCAAAAGCGCCACGTGTATATTCTGGTATACACAGTCGAGTTTATATATTTTGCTTCGTGCGTACTAAAGTAGCACACTTTTAATACATTTTAAATGGAATTCACCCTTGCATGGCGTGAGGTAATGTAGAATTTTTTTAGTATGGACTTTTTATTTGAAGTTGGATTTTTACTTTAAAATTGTTATTTTACTAGGGAAATGAATATCAGTACATTTCTGTGTGGCCTAGAAGACCCATTAATAAAATTTGACGTGGCGGTCAAAGTGTTAAACTAACGAATTTTATTAAATTAGTTATTTTTTTAAACCTTAAACTGTTATTTAAGTTTCAGTCCCACTCCTGCTTTAAGCCCTATCTGTGTACCAGACCTTTCGGAAAAAAAATGTTTTTCATATGTTTTTTTGTCCTTCATTCATTTACTTACTTTTGCAAACGGTGTTGTACGCATTTTTGTCACAACCTACCACAGGTCTAACTCTTCTTTATTTTAGAACTGAACTATTTTTCTTAACTTCTTAGTAAGAGGGGTGTCGGTTGAGTCTCCAGAAAATTTAGCAGAACAAACTGTATATTTTCTCCCAATTTTCTCTGTATTAAAGAACACAGCGACCATAGCGACTACTAATAAGTCTATGGTGCATCGGCTATTCATCCCTACGGCATCTATACTATTACCTATGTAGATCTCATTTGATAGCTCCCAAATTTATCATTAGCCAGCCTTTTCCTTGCTGATACTGATTAATCTCAGTCATATGATTCCTGATACTTGACCCCCTGATAATTTTTTGGCAGATTTATAAAAACCTACTTCAAGCAAAAAGCGGTTTCATCCCAGAACCCGTTAGCGAGGAAGAGTGGATTTCCAAAACCAGGTTGGTACTTTTATCTATTACCTTTCGATTTTAGAATTCCCACATGTTGGTCGTAAGGCCAGGGTTGTGTGTGGTGTTTTCCACCACCATTTCGGAATAGTGGAACGTGATACCTGGTTCCCCAACCGCTGATAATTTAGTCTGTTTTCAGAGTATGTCTTTCTCACTGGAGAACTGTGGAGAAGGTACTGACCTTGAGTGTAAATCCCTCCATAGTACTGATCCGTCTAGTAGTTTCAATTACCATTTTCACAGCTCGTTTGCACAGGTTAGCCAGGGTGTACCTTTGCATGGTCTCACTTGTTGCCTTTAAATCGAACCGTGAAGAACCTTTTGGGATATCATCTAGGGCGATTAATAAAACATTTGCTACCCCTAAATGTAGTAGCCTTACCTAAAATAATGTTAATTAATCCAGTGAGAAGAACCAATTTTTTCTTCTTCTGATTGCTAACAAGTTTAGACTACTAAATTTCTTACGTTATTTTAATTGAAAATATCTATTTATTAGAGAGATATGGGTACTTTGGTTACCGCCTACGTTCGTTATTTACGTAAGGTGCTATTTAAATACCGCATACGGTATTTAGTGTTTGTTTTTAGAGATATGGAAGACGCCGTATTACGAACGGTTAATTACATCTGTCTGCGAATTTACAAAATCAAAAACAAATGATTCTTTAATGTGCGAATACTAAAGTTTTTCCCGTTATTTCAAACACATTTTACTGTACATTTTTCCACCTTTCCAGATGAATTTTGTCTAAGACATTCTCTCAGTAAAGCCAGGTCATTAACCTCTTTGTTTCTTTTTCACCTGCGAGATTTATCCCAAAATAAAAAAGCAAGGCTTTATCAAAGATAAGTAGTTTAACTTTACTCTGATGTGGCTTTATTACCCAAATATTTGTAGAAATTGTCGAAATAAATAATATATCCTTAAAAAATAAACAGAGAAAAATATTGTGCCCATGGCAATTCTATTCGCTATTTTAAATAGCACACGGCGTTATCAGCCCGCAAATTACTCCATGCGGTAACGTTATTACCACCAGCGACGGTAAAAATCGAATAGCGCATAACTTAACTGTCATAATAGCGCTTACGTTAATACCGCATGACGTTACAGCACCACCCATATCTCTCTATTGTCAGACATAAATTTTTATAATATTCTCAAAATGACATTAATTTTCTATTGCTTAGTAACACGAAACTTTTGTTTTACAAGCTAACTATAAAGTATATATTAAAAAAACATTAATTAATAAACAACTAGTAACTAATAAACCAGTAACACTAACGGCCAGTTTCACAATATTTGGTTAGCACTAACCATAGGTTTGTTACCATAGAAACAACGAAATACCGAAATGTGATTGGTGTTGCCAAATAGTTAACCCAAAAGTGATGGTAACCATATATTGTGAAACTTGACATAAATGTCTTTTGGTTTAGAGTAGGTACCGGTAGGCCAGTAGGTGCTGTTACTACCTTCCTGTCCGCCCGTAAGGTATTTCCATACTCGAAAGGATTAAACAATAACTCTTTCCTTCATTCTCATTGTTCTATTGGTTTTTTACTCCTGAAGGAGTACGGCTGGGAGATCTAGGAATTTTACCCTCCCCCCTCTTGGTCGCTACCCTCCTTCGTGTTGTTTATGTTGCTACCTACGACTCCGCCTAATGATTTTAGATCTCCTCCTACCTAGCTTTTTTGTTAATTATCAGTTTCAGGCCTTTAGACCTTAGAGGTGAGGAATTTGAGAGTTTCCAGCCCTCTTCTCCTTAGTTAAAACAATCCTTTCCTCTTTTACAGTAGAATGATAACTAGAACCTATCGTTGCCATTATTTTTAATATACTTTGGGGTAAGAAAAGAAAAACGAAAAGAAAAAGAGGAAAAAGGACATTTGATTTACCTTCACGGGTACTTTACGGTGAGTGGGGTGGTACCGGCTCAGGAGAAGAAAGTTCTTCTATCGCCTACATCTTAATTATTTAGAGAAAATAGCGTTGGTTAATGGTATTTCTAATTAAAAATAAACAAATATGAATATAAAAATGCTTTATTATTTTAATTTCAAATTCCTCCACAATTTGTTTTTGGTACTTAGACCCTTTTTATTTCCAGTATTCAATTAAAGAGAAAACCTAATACGTTTTTAAAACCTAATTAAATTTATATCCTATCACACGGTAAAAAAATAATTACCGGTCTTACCGGAGGTACCACAGAAATAGACATTCGAGTTTAAAAACTTGTATAATAATTTAAATAAAACGCACTACCTCGGCCCTAAATTTAAATTTAATACAGCAAAATAGCAAAGTTGAAACATCATAAAATCTGAAGCATAAATATGCATCCCATCCTACTATGTATACATGTATACCACAAAATTTTAAGATCGTATAACACTTCTCAAAAAATGATAGGCTTGCTATCAATCTCGTGGGTACCCGATTGGCTTTTAAGATGAATCTGGCAACGGTGTTAAAAACCCCTTATCGGCATAATTGGAAACTAGCCTAGATGAACATGACAATTCATAGTCAAGTTTTTCCTGCTGTTGTGGCATTTAATATCTAGTTTTTTAAATAATTTGTATAATTTATTGAATAAATAAAATAAAAAATACAAGAAGAATTAGTCTACAATTTGTGCTAAGCGTTTTGGTGATTGTCATTATGGATTCCATAAAAAATTCTGCCTTCTTCCATGAAGCAAAAGGTTCAAAGTCGGATTTGTTACGCCTGCAGTTTAAGTGTAAATATTTAAGAACTTACCTTTTTGTAACTTTATATAAACTGACTCGGAATGTTAGCTGGTAATTAATCTTTGTTTTATATAGGTTTCTAGACTATGATGTTTAATATTTTGTCTGAAATTTAATGTTTCTTGTTTTCAAAAGAAAGCTAGCCGAGACATATAGGTATACCCAAAATCGGATTTTTCTGTAATTATGGTAAATATTTTTAACATTTTTGATATAGATACCAGTTTTTATCAACTGATTGACCGAATTGCAACACTGGTGCTTATTAATTTGAATTGCCTATATAAGGATTTTTATTTGTTTGGTCATTTACCAATTTTTAATGGAAAATAGTGCATGGATATCTTAGATATTAAGAATGATGTGCTTCAGAATATTACTTTTTTATTTCATTTAAAAAAGGCATAAGTCCCAAATGTACTGTCTTATTACAAACAGTGGCCAAACATAGGCGTGGGCGAAGTCGCATTAGCAAGGCCTCTGTTATGACAGACACTATATGCTTTGTATTAAGTATGGAGACCTAGAGGAAGGAGTCTAATCGACATGCTTTAAAAATAGGCCTGATTTTTTGACTAAATTATGTTTTTAAATATGTCACTGTATACTGGTGTCCTTGCGCTATAATCTAGGGCTGCTGTATACCTTATAAATCTACAAAAATAGTCCAAAAGTAAAATAAGAAATTTATATAATTTTTTTACAAAACAAAGAAAAACACTACTTTAAACAAAAACAAAATTTTTTTAGGAATAACATATTTCAGTTTAGTTCAACACCAGTTTCTGTGATATTTAGATGTTTAATTTTTTTAATTAGATTTTTTTAATCGAGTATTTTTTCTTTTACACTATAACAATTTTTATATCTCAGTCAGTTAAATGACTCAAAGATCATTTTTGTTGTTTTAAATTATCTTGTTTACTTAACCTTACATTCAATGTATGCTTAAGAAAGTTTTAATGGAGCCCAAGAACTAGGTGCCGACGGTTCTGGTTAATAAATGAAACCCACTTCCTCAACGTTGTCCATGTATTGAAACATCCAGATACTTTTGCAATGTGGCGTATATTTTAAAAAAAAAAATACTATATATATTTTTTTCTTAATTCAAGCTAAACTATTTACCTTATATAAAAAAAGAAAAACTATTGTCACAAGAATTTATAAGCAACAACAAACAAAAATATTTTACATATCTGTAAAACTAACAAGGTAAGTAGACACGTCGTGCCAAATCGATTCCTTCAATTTAGTTTAAATATATTTAACAGTAGCTGGCAGCGATTAGACAAAGAAATAATACATTTAAAACTCGCTGATTGGTTAAATAAATGTAATAAAAAAATATTTTAGCAAGGGCGTAGCTAGAATTTTTAAATTGTTTGATATATTAAAAACTAAAACATGGTACCCATACCAAATTTATACCACAAGCTATTGGCCTCAACAGACACACTTTGCTAAAAAAAAATTTTTTGGCCCAAGAAAATTTAGATTTTGAAAGCAAATCTTCTATCTGTATTTTTTGTGAATTTGATCAAATTTTCTTATTGTTAATCACAAATTTCGCAAAAATATTTGTCTTTTTTCATTATAATTAGAGGCACCCGAAATTGCATAAAAATATAGATAATTTAGAAAAATTTTGGATTTGTCAATTAAAGTTGATCAAGTTCGTGAAAAAAATACAGAAAATTCGCTTTTGAAACTTAGTTTTTTCTGGGCTGACCAAAAAAATCAAACGTCAAACGAAATTCTTACCAAAGCATTTCTTTAGAGGCCAATAGCTTTTGGTATATATTTTGTGTGAGTCCCATATCTCAGTTATTAGATGAAAAAAAATTGACACTACTATCTATTACTAGCTACGCTCCGAATTTTAGTATATTCTCCTATCCGTGGAAATATGTATTGAAGTAAGCGTTAATTGCAGAATAATATACTTAAGACTAAAAAGTTTCTGCTAATTTTGAAATTGTAAGTAAATACAAATAAAGATACAACGTTACAGAGATTAGGTTAAAAAGACAGAACTACAGAAAAAACAATATTCTATGGGCTGCGTTTCACTTGTGTAATGACTCAGGAAAATATTTCACCACAGTAAAAAAATATAAAATATTTTAATAACCAAAAATAAAAATAGAGTAAAAATTTAATAAATAAAGTAAATTAAATTTTATTAAAATTTTAATAAAGAAAAACTATTTATTTGGATAAAACAAAAATAAAAAATAACATTTAATTGAATGAACAAAAAAATTTTTTTTTTAATTAATGATTTATTTTTTTAGTACTAAGTGTTTCTTTTCAAAGACTAGAAGACTAGAAGATTAAATTTAAATATTTTAAAATTATTTTCAAAATAAAAAATGTTTTAAAAAGTCTGCTAAGTTTTTATTAAATTAAAACAAATAAAATAATTTAAAATAAATTAATGCTTACTTAAAAATTTTCTATCAGTTATCCAAATACAAAAAAACAATTTAGTCACGTCTATTTACATTTTTTCACATTTCGACTGCTTAATTTACCCGATACCCGAAAACTGGAATAGACAAAAAGAGTTTAGGTGCAAGACCCTCCCTCCCCCTACCAATGCTACTAGGCGAGGACAAATAATCACGCGATTTTGGTGCCGTGCGTAGAAAACACCGTTAGCAAAAACTAACCACCTGCGGTTGTGCACGCGGTACTACATGGAAATTTCCAGCAAACAAGCTCAAATTTTTGCTCGGTACCAAAGTAACCTTGCACGTGTTCTTTGGACGAAACATAGAACTAGGACGATATAAAAAGACCTCGAAACCGCCTAAAAAGTGAGTTACTCGTAATCATTCATTGCAAAAAGTTCAAACGAAGAAATTGGGACCAAGTAAATCCAGACGGGCGGTCCGGAAAAGTAAAGTACGCGAACGGGGTATCTATGTTTGACGGGTCATCGGTCGCTGAAATTAATAAATATATTATTTTCTGTTAACGTTAAAAACCCAAGTAAGTGAATTCTGCCGTGAAATTGTAAAGTTAATTTTATTGAAGCAAATTAGCAATTTTATTAATCTGTTGAGTGGCTCTATATATATATTAATAAAAAGTGTTATTGTGAAATCAGTGTGTGTTATTGCCAAAAAAATCACAAATTTGGATAAACATCTTTCAACAAAGATTTAGGCTCCCTTTCAAAATTTCTACAAAGCTTTAGCTTTTAAATAATCGAACCCATTACAAATTCTGTAGCCGCTACTTAGGAAAAGAAAGTCAATAAAAAAATAAATAAAAAGGGGTTAAATTTGGAGTGGCGCTACAAATGGTGTCATGTGTGGGGTGGTTTACAACCCCTTGAGAGAATTTTTAACCCTTAAAAAAATTGTTTAATTTGGAGAAATTTTTGGAAACAAAATTTGAGAAAAATGACTACCACTTCGACCACTTCTCCCGCTGTAGTTATGCACAACAGTAATATAGTAATCGGAATCGACTCTATACCAACATATGATGGAACCAGCAGTATAGGCGAATTTTTAGCTGTTGTTGAAGAGACAGGGTTACTGGCTGATTGGAGCGAAAAGCAACTAACTTCTATTGCTAGACTTAAACTACGACATAAGGCAAAACAGTTTATAGAATCTGAGCCAACTTTACAAACAAGAACAGACTGGAAATCACTGAAAACAAATCTCAAACGGCAGTTTACCAGACAGTTTGTGAAAGGTGTGAGAGAGAGAAGAATCTATAGAGAATTTCTTACATCCAAACAGCAACAGAAAATGTAGGGCAGTGACTACTTACTTCTCAGCAAATCAAAATAGTAATTTACACACATCCAACAATGGAACACCAGTGCGACACTGTCCAAAATGCAACAAGACTGGACACACCGCAAACTATTGTAAAGCAGGTAAAGGAGTATGTTACAAATGTAACAAGCTAGGTCCTTTTAGTGTAAATTGTAGTAGTAATAAATATAGAATAACAGGCAACAGACACAAAAATGCTGTTATACTTGTAGAAAACCTGGCCACCTAGCAAGAAATTGTTCTACAAAAATTGAAGATGCTCGTCGAACAAATACCCAACAGTTAAACTCCAAACGCAGCCACTTTTCAACCCCAAAGCTTGGCTGCCAATCAGGCAGGATGGAATTAAATAAAGAGTTAAGGGCAGGGATATATACATGCTTTGAGAAAGGAACCCCAAAATCGTATAATGTGATTAAAGTTAGTGTCAGTGGTAAGCCATGTCTAGCTTTAATTGATTCTGGAGCTGTTGTATCCCTAATTAAACCCGAGATTGCCCAGGGGTTCATGACAAATTGTGATGGAATAACTTTAGTGAATATTCAAGATAATAAAATACCCATACTTGGTTTAGCGAAAATGCCACTAAAACTAGGAAAAAATATAACTGTGCAGCATACCTTTATGGTAGTAGATACGGACACTCCGTGCAGAAATGCTATTGGGAATAGATTTTCTCTTGAGTATAGCATTAAAATAGATTGGGGAAATAATTGCCTGTATGCTTTTGATGAAACGATTCATTTGAGTGACGAGAAACCAATGTCATATGAAGAAGTTATGTTGGTGAAAATAAATAAAAATTGAATAATAGGCTTGCTAAGTTAGAAGCTGAAATAGAATTACGGAAAGTAAATTTAGAACAAGAAAAAACAAGAAAGGAAATGAAGATAGAGTCAGACTGTTCCGTCATGGAATTTTCCTCGTCAGTAACAGTGACGATGAAAAACGGAGTCTCGGCGATTGGTACTCGTCTAGATTCTAAAGAACATACCTATAAAAACCTTCGATCTCTTCTGAGAAGACTGCAGCTTTTCACCCTTTACAAAGTTCTCTTGATCCAGAAAATATGCACAAAATAGGAAGCTTTTCAAGAAAAGAAAATAGGAATAAAAGTTGTGAGCTAAAAGAGAAACAAAATCCGAAATTGGTTTTCTGGTATTTGTTCCCCAAGATATCACAATTCCCGCAAATTGCCAAGCTATCTGTCAAGCAACAATCTGAAATTCCAAAAGAGTTACGGCTCATCATGTGGTTTTAAAACCAGGGGAAAACCTCCCGCCAGGACTGCTTGTAGTAAGAGTTTTGTGTAAAACAGGAGAAAATGTTCCGCTTAAATTAATCAATGTTACAAACCAAGAAATGATAGTTAAAAGAAAGTCAATCATTGCGAAAGCATATGAACCTGAAATTCAGGACTCACCTAAAATAAACAAGCATGACCCTATAAGAAACGTCGAGATAAAGGATCCGACAGAAATTTTAAAAATCATGGGTCTCGATACTCCGAAGACAGAAGACGAAAAGAGGTTACAAGAGCTAATTATGGAATTTATTGAGATATTCAAAGCTCCAGATCAGAAACTTACGTGTACTACTAATATTGTCCATAGGATTATTACTGAAGATATTCAGAGAATCCTCAATGGGCCATATCGTGTACCTTATCATAGACAAAACATTATGACACAAGAAATACAAAAATTACTTGATGATGGTATCATCACAGAGAGTCAGTCTTCATGGAATTTTCCTGCTATACTATTGGAGAAGAAAAGGCACCCTGGAGAAGACGTGCAGCACAGATTGGTTATTGACTTTCGTGCGCTCAATGCCGTAAGTAAGACTGACTACTTTCCATTGCCCAATATCCAGAAAACTATTGATAAATTATCAGGAGCTAGCATTTTTTCAATGATGGATTTAGCATGTGGCTTCTTTTAGGTATCCTTCCATCCAGATGATTAAGAAAAAACAGCCCTCTCGACTCCAAATAATCAATACCATATCTTAAAAATGACCATGAGTTTGAAAAATGCCCCTGCAACATGGAGCAGAATGATGCACCATATTCTGGGAAAATTGACCTATAAAGAATGCCTAGTCTACCTTGATGATATAATAGTATTTTCGAATGACACAGATACGCACTTAGAACGCCTAAGACATGTGTTTGAGAGAATCAGAAAGTAATTTAAAATTTAAACCGACAAAGTGCCATTTTATGAAAAAAGAAATCGAATATTTGGGACACATTATTCGAAAAGGTGGTTACACAACACATCATGACAAAACAAAGATTATTTAGTCATACCCAATTCCCAAAAATCTAAAAGAAATAAAAGCTTTTCTAGGACTTTGCGGGTTTTACCACAAATTTGTTGCAAACTTTGCAAAAATCAGTCAATCACTAACTTCATTAACAAAAAAGTATATCAAATATCACTGGGTAGCCAATCAACAAAATGCTTTTTACACTTTAAAGAAAGCACTGGTAACTCCGCCAATTTTAAGGTATCCCGACTTTTTTCAAACAATAGATAGTAAATACTGATGCAAGTGCATCAGTATTTACTATCTATTGTTATCAGTATTAGTAAGCAATAGCAGCCACTCTTTCTCAAGAACACGACGGAGTGGAACACCCTATTTGTTACTCCAGCAGGACACTTAACGAGGCAGAACGGAGGTACAGCACTATTGAAAGAGAATGTCTTGCAATTGTATTTGCAGTAAAAACATACCGAAATTATCTCACCGGAACCCATTTTATAATTATGACCGATCACAGGCCATTAAAATACTTGTTAACCATAAAAGATGCATGTTCACGGTTAGCTAAATAGGCCATGTTTCTTCTAGAATACAGTTTCTCTATTTAATACAGAAAAGGGCACTTAAACAGTAACGTTGACTCTCTTACTCGTTTAAGGACAGATGAAAATGCTCTTGTGGAAAATATTATCGCCGTAGTACAAGATGGAGAAGGGAGAGAAGATATTATGCCAATGTCATCTGTTATGTGGAGCCGGGATGAGCTTTGAAAATTACAACAACAGGACGAGCAAAGTAATAACATAATACTTTCAATTAATGCCGAAAATGACCAGAACTACGTCAGCGACGATGGTCCCTTATATTGCCGAAGAGAACAATATCAAAGAAACGACCAAATTGTGGCCCCTTTAACTATTGTGCCTGATATTTTATATATGTACCACAAGTCTATTTATGCAGGTCATCCAGGACAAAAAAAAACTCAAGCGCTAATAGAAAAAGATTATTGGCGTAGCATTAGACAAGACGTCCAAAATTTTGTTGAAAAATGTCTGTCATGCAATTTACGGAAAACCAATTACCAACCTCCTGCAGAAATGCAACCCATTGCTGTACCACCTGTACCTTGGGCAAGAATTAGCATGGACATTGTAGGCCCACTAAATAAAACGGGCAGAAATAATCGATATACCTATACACTCACTTGCGTAGATTTTTTACACAATACCCGGAATGTATAAGCCGATATAAAAGCAGAAACAGTAGCAAAAGCGTTCGTAGAATATATTGTGACGTAGGATTTTGGAATTCATAGGGCCATTTACGTCACTAGGGCAAATCTACCATATGGAACTATTTTTTGGACCATGAGACCGGTGGACAATAAAACTATTTTGGCATTTTTAACTAAACTACGGGAACTAACTTAACTTCGTAATTTTGTACGGGCATACCCCCCACTAGGGGTAGTCCGTACGGGGCTTAACTAAAACTTTAACTTTATACTTGACTTCACTAACTACTTCTTATCTAATATTTTTCTAACTTCTTTTCTTCCCATTATTAGTACAGTTTCGGTATATATACAAAGTTGAACTCAGTATTTTGGCGACTTAGCACGTTGTTGACCCTGAATAAAATAATATGACCTAGATTCTGTTATTGTTTGGTGACAAAAAACCTTGCACTATTTTCTTGATTATTTGTTTTAATTTTTTGGATGTGATTTCTTTAATGCCAAAAGAATTAAATAAATAATAAAATTATTAAAACCCATATACCCCTATACAGGGTGTTCACAATATTATTTGCTGATTTGGTACCCCCCCGAGAACTATACTAACTGATTGCGGAAGCCACTTTGTGAGTAAACTGTGTGAAGAAATTTATAAATTATTAGGAATCAAAAAGCTAAAAACCACCCCATATCATCCAAAAACAATGATAAGCCATTTTGTAAGTGATCATTACACAAGTTGGGATGATGTATTGCCTTACTGTTCACTGGCATACCGAAATTTGCCTCATCTGACCACTAAAGAATTGCTTTTCTTTTTGATGTTTGGCCGAGATATGGAGCTTCCAATACATCTTTTTATAAGACAATATCCAATAAAATATGATATAGACGAAAATTATGCCAGCGAAATGATAGCTAGAATGCAAGCAGCGCATAAAATAGCACAGAAAAATATTGAACAAACTGTCGAGACAAGATGCCAGAAACATAACTCCAAAAACTAAGAAAAAGAATTCAACTAAAAAGACCTATTCCAGCAGTCCCTGGAAAGAAAATAGTGGCATCGAAATTTTATTCTAAATGGTCAAGACCGTACCGAATTATTGAAAAAGAGGACCAGCAGAAAGGAACACGTGATTCACACAGAAAGGCTTAACCCATGTAAAGGAATTGATTACGTATTTGACAACAAAAACCAAGCAGAACATAAATATTTGGATAAAGAAGAAAATAATCTAGAAACAGAAGAAAACGTTCAAAATCATATTGATGAGTTTTTGCACAACGGTGAGGAAGTCTGTTACCAATAGAAGAAAATGAAAGCGATAGTGAGGAGAACGAAAATGTATCTGACTCTGAAGATGTGTCTTTAACGCACTCTGGGGAGCCACTTCCGGAAATAAATCTAGAAGCTGGAAGACGCACTCGAACGCGCGATATAAAGCTTCCAAAGAAATATAAGGATTTTGTATTAAAGTAATAGAAAAATAGAGCCACTCTGTATATAAGTAAAATTAATTATAAAGAATTACCTATAGTATAATGTAAGAAAAGAAAAAAACAAGAAGAAAAAAAACTAACAGCCAATTATTGTTACAGTGAAACCCGTAATCAACTTGGCGTTATTAGCCCAGTTTACTTATGTCACCGCCGCTCTCATTGCATATGACTGTCGAAACCCATCCACTAATATCACGGCTATATCTTTACGTGACGTCAAATCATGTCCCGACGCCGACACTAGATACTCTGTGGAAGATGGCTACGTCCAAATTTTAGAAACGCGGGAAGACTCGAATATGTCCATGTATATTCATGCCTGATCGAAGTCACTAGACTTATAACTTACTGTGGAGCATTTTCGCATCAGTCAGCTGTTGATGGAGGACTATGTACTTATATTTACGAACGAAAGCGGAAGTTAAGATAACTTTACAGGATTATTTTGCTCCTATTAGAAAATAATAAAATTAATTTGCAGACTGGACTTTTCTTGACGGCTACTGCATGGACAGCATCAATGGTGAATCCACTTGGGTAAGAAATTAGCCTCAAACGTGCAGGCAAATAAAAATTTTATATGAAGGCATAGCTACATTTTTAACAGACAAAAACCCGAAAACGGGGCATAAATACGTTTTAGTCGAAGACAGGGCTAGGGTTTTTGCTATTCAATTACTTAAAAGAGAAAATATATGCGGAACCACCGTTTGGCAAAGCGGACATCCCAGACTATTAGTACTTCGGAAAAATAAGGCAGCCGAGTCAACGGCTTTTGGCGAAACATCGGAATCAAATGACGTAGATCTCATATTATACATGAATTGTAAGTTTATTTACGTAGAACAATCATTTAAAAGGACTGTCAACGAAATGTTTGCTCATACAGTTTACCGACGAGAAATTCTAAAGAACCGCCTTATCATGGTAACATTTAATCCAAACGCTGTAACTACCCTACTCAAGAATAATTTAGGCTATGTTGCAAAAGTAGCTGGTGAAGTTATCTACCTTACGAAATGTCTTGCTCTTCCAGTAGAAGTAAGGAGAGAAACACACTGTTATACTTAATTACCAGTAACAGCTTACAATCGAAAAAATACTAATTCAACAATAAATAAATTATATGGTTATTTTACAATTCTTGGAAAATGGACCAGTGGCATCTTAGGCTTGTACTGTATTTTTCGAATGATTAAGTTTATTATAGAAAAATTTATGAACGCAGTCGCCATACATCGTTTTAATGGTTGTTCTTTTCATTTGCTGGCCTCATTTTGGGACACACTGACCTTATTTATTTTGCATCATAAGCAAAGAAAAGAAATGAAGAAACCCAGGAGGAATTTACACATACGTTTTGTCAAACCGAAAGTCCAGCCGACGATCTGCCAAATATCGGCATAGTACCAGTTGAAAATTCAGAACACAGGCCCCAAAGACACGTTACATTTTATTTAGAAAAAATACCGCACCGGGACCTTCTAAAAGCTCACCAGAAAACAAACCTAAAGATGTACTGTTCTCTATGTTACGTCGAGAATTAAACAATATCCCTGATATTAAATGGAGCATGTTTGATCAAAAATAACTGGGTGTATAATTTAAGCAAAAATCGTATTATATAAATAGGGTAATTAAAATATTTAAAACGCAACTAATAAGGACATCTACTTGAACTACATATAATTTAAACAAAACATTAAAAGAAAACTACTACCTCGAACGTCTAAACCAAACAATATGTTGAAATAAATAAGCCATATTACATCATCCATCGCCAAAAATTTAGGCTAAGAACAAAGACGATCTATTTACACTGCTATAAAAGCACAAGGACGACATTATCCAGAATGGAATCTTAAGCGTAAAATAAATTCCTATTGAAACCGATACGATAAGGTCATGACTAGCCGCCATTATAAAAACAAACCAATGACAAAATTTCCTGATCCCTATTTATAAGCACGTGACAACGAATTATTCGTACCATTAAGATATACGGTATTTAACAACCTTGGATAGGAGTTGCAGGTCTTGCAAAAATGTTTCTATGGCACAGACGAAAGAAGTTAATGAAAGTTTGCCTTTTAAAATGAAGTTAGGAGAAGTTTAAAGGAGTTTTAGTTTAATTTTACGCACCTGAAGTGTGGGAAACTGATGACAAATACGATTTGTTTATAGTTAAGTCACGCATAACTAGAATAAAATTGGTACTCAAATATAAGATAATGGAAAAAGATCTATACAAGCTTAAAAGTTTAATAGATTTTATGAGGCTTATTAAAGCCTGGCTTACCCTAAAAAAATGCCGAAATTTTGCTGATGCTACAAAAATTCAAATTTTTACGCAAGAAAACAGATAGTTTATTACAAATGTAATAGAATAAAGAGGAATAGAAACAACTTAGAGCTCTAAACAAGAATAGACAAAAATCAAAAATTGTTCCCCCACGCTTAGTATAAGTACAAATGATAAAAACACAATAACATACTATAATTTCTTTAAATCTTTAAAAAATTTCTTACGTGTGCGTGCGGTTAAAACGTAAAGACAGTTGAAAGGCAAATTAAAAAAACAAAATTTTCTTACGTGTACGTGCAGTTAAAGTGGAAAGACAGTTAAAAGACAAAGTAAAAAAAACAGTTTCGTTACGATTCCTTAAAATTAAACATTTTAGACAAAAGACCAAGAACCATAGTGCTCTACCTAAAAGAAAGAAAAACTAAGTTAATTTAAATTAATAATAGTGAATAGTGCGAAACAAAAAATGGCCACCTGGATGGTTGTGTTTCTAACCTACGTTAGTATGATTCAAGATCGGGAAACCAAGAAAATGCTTTTCCATGCACCACAGTAAAGAAAATTATAAAATATCTTAAAAATCAAAAATAAAAATAAAGTAAAAATTGTTTAAGAAAATAAATTAAATTTTACTAAAATTTTAATGGAGAAAAACTATTTATTAGAATAAAACAAAAAAAAAAGATATTTTTGAATTAATGATTTATTTTTTAGTACTAGGTGTTTCTTTTCAAAGACTAGATGACTAGAAGATTAAATTTAAATATTTTAAAATTATTTTCAAAATAAAAATGTTTTAAAACGTAAACAAGATTTAGAAAAAAGCTGCTAAGTTTTTATAAAATTAAATTTAAATAAAATAATTTAAAATAACATAATGCTTACTTAAAAATTTTCTATGAGTTATCCAAATAAAAAAAAATCAAAGTCACATCTATTTACTTTTTTCACATTTCGACTGCTTAATTTAACCGATACCCGAAAACTGGAACAGACAAAAAGAGTTTGGTTGCAAGACCCCCTCCCCTTTCCAATGGTACTAGGCGAGGATAAATAATCACGCGATTTTGGTGCCGTGCGTAGAAAACACCGTGTGCAAAAACGAACCACCTGCGGTTGTGCACGCGGTACTACATGGAAATTTCCAAGAAAACAAGCTCAAATTTTTTCTCGGTACCAAAGTAACCTTGCACGTGTTTTTGGACGAAACAAAGAACTAGCACCATATAAAAAGACCTCGAAACCGCTTAAAAAGTGAGTTACTCGTGATCATCCATTGCAAAAAGTTCAAACGAAGAAATTGGGACCAAGTAAACCCAGACGAGCGGTCCGGAAAAGTAAAGTACGCGAACGGGATATCTATGTTTGACGGGTCATCGATCGCTGAAATTAATAAATATATTATTTTCTGTTAACGTTAAAAACCCAAAAGTAAGTTAATTCTACCGTGAAATTGTAAAGTTAATTTTAATGAAATGAATTAGCAATTTTATTAATCTGTTGAGTGGCTCTATATATATTTTTTTATTAAAAGTGTTATTGTGAAATCATTGTGTGTTATTGCCAAAAAATCACAAATTTGGATAAACATCTTTTAAACAACGATAAGTACCAATGCTCCCTTTAAAAATTCTAAAAAGATTTAGGCTCCCTTTTAAAATTTCTACAAAGCTTTAAGCTTTTAAATAACCGAACCCATTAGAAATTCTGTAGCCGCTACTTAGGAAAAGAAAGCCAACAAAAAAAAGGGGTTATATTTGGAGTGGCACTACACTTGTATTGTCAACATAAACATAATCAAATAAATGTTGTCTTGCTTTAGACCGTGTCCTTTCCACACATTAGCAAAAATATCCCATGAAGGTTTTGAAGTGGCACGACGTGTTTAAACACTGTACTGAAGAACTGTTGAGTTGGTTAGATAAGTAATGCAGTTATGAATAAAATACTGTACAATCTGCAGCGCGACCTTAGGTACGCCGATATACGCTTTTCTTGGACTAAAAGACACCAATTGTTAATTGTGAGTTTTATAGCGCAGAGTTTCATTAAAAAGTTTCTAACAAAGGTTTCCTTGATTCGATAGTGGTGTAGCTAACTAGCAAAAGGCTGGGTAATCTAAAAAAGAAAATTAAAACTGGTTAGTGATGAGTGCGCAGAAAAATGTTAAAATGAGTAACCTTTTGTATTTTGTGCAAGTTTTTATTCTCAGCGATATTATTCGTCAAGGTAAAAAGAATTCAGTGAGCACACTGAGTGAAGCATACATAAGCTAAATTTTTTAATATTTTAATTTTTCAATTTTTTAATATTTGGTTTTTACCTTTTACAAAGCAATATTTGGTTTTTACCTTTTACAAACCCACTTTATTATTTATTTTTAACCTTCTTTTTCATTAAAGCTTCACTTTCAACCATTTCAATCGCAGTAGTCATGTCGCTGCCATGCCCTCTTTGCAATGATGGTATTAAAGGCTAAAATAAATAAAAAAGAGTTGTTAAAAGATAAAAATTAAATATTAAGTGCTAATTGAGCTTTAAATCAAAAATTGTTTGCAAAAAGAAGTAAGAGTGTAGTGACAATAAAGTAAATTTGTTTTTAAAGTTTTATAATAAATAATTAGAGAAAGAAACGTTGCCGACTAAAATGTATTTAAATACGTGATCGACACCCCAAAAAAACTTGTATGCAAAAATCATCAATATCAGCGTGGTCTCCGAGTACAATTACAAAAAATACTATTATTTTGCTATAACCAAACTTGTATCTCCTATAAAAAAAAGTTAACAATAGTGCCGACTTAACCTTAAACTTCCTCTACATATATTTTTTTCACTTTATCATGCGATTGTTGTAAGGATAAGTGGCCAGACTACCTCTAGTAAGTTATGCTTAAAGTTTAAAAAAATCTGAAGTAGTACATTTAATCAAGGATATAGTACAATATAAAATCATGTGAAATTACCCTAGTTTTAATGTCAAATTATCTACTAGAAATTAGAAATTCGAATAATTTAATAGAAACGTCGGTTTTACGAGTAATTTAGGCATAGATCTTGTAAAAGTTAACTAGAAAATCAGTTCAATGCGAGTTTTACTTAAAAATATTCAAATAATATGCCAGTTGATAACTGGCATATTATACAATTGCAAAAATCCAGCTTTATATTGTAGCTATAGTTAACTAAATAATATTTTGAGAGTTAGCTAGTCCATCGTTTTTATTATAAATTAAATTTGATGAAAAATGATTATTTAAAATTTTAGCGACATTAAAAACCTTTTTTAATTAAGAACTCTTCATGTGAAAAAATGGGATAATTTCCACTACATAATGTTACGCCTGGTAGCCCTGTTTCATTATATCGCAAGGAACACGAGCGTCCTCTATTATTTTCTAATAGAAATGCTGAAATTTTGAACCCATTTTTTGAAATTAATTCCGTTGTCGTTTACACACCTTCCTCTAGGTCACCATATTTATAACTAGTTTTAACTCAACTACATTATTTCGAGGTTGTGAAGTTAAATACATTTAATTAAAACGATACCTCTGTTTGGCATTACAAAAAGTTATAACTAGTTTTAACTTGTTTTTAACTTAAATACACTATTTTTGAGGTCGTGAAGTTAGGTACATTTTATTAAAACGATAATTCTTGTCGATGAAGTCTTTGGACCACTCGTACAAACAAGTATAGAGAAGAAGAAACCCAAATATGTAAAAATTATTTTATTTGTTTATAAATAAAAGCTTAAAAGCCTTTTTGAATTTTTGACTTTTGTGACATAACTCAGTTAAACGGGTTTAGCACACTGATCTCGATGGATTGCCAATGTTATAATCTGCGCGAAACAAAAGTTACATTTCATGGGCGAAATAACGGGTTTGTACGCAAGCAAATCGAGGGTGACCGCGCCTGGCGCCAAACAGACTATTCGCATTATCGAAATGAATTTGTCGACGGCGTCCTGGTTTTCTGTTCGGAGTAAGGTAGCTAATGAGCGTCACGGTTAGACCGCGGACGGAGGGTACGGGCTGCCGGTGTTTGCATTTTGCCACGGCTTTTAAGTGCGCATGTTCGTCCACCCGTCCATTTGAATAATGCGCGAGGTCGTAAAAATCAGAAAAGTGCTTCTTGCCACTGCGGACCTAAATGTAGCTTAAAGCCGGCTGTACATGAGAGCGGTTTTCCGCTGGCGGATGATAATTCAGCGTTGTGATTGGCGGGAAAAACATTATAAATTTGCACTAACCAATCACAACGCTGAATTTATCATCCGCGAGCGGAAAACCGCTCTCATGGACAGCCGGCTTATCTATGGTTTGGCATCAAAAACTACAATACACTACACTACACTTTTCACCATGCCAAACACACCCATAAATTCTTGTCGAAGAAGTCTTTGGACCATTTCTACGAACAAGTATAGAGAACAAGAAACCCAAATATATAGAAATTAAATTTATTTGTTTATAAATAAAACCATTAAAGCCTTTTTAAATTTTTGACATTTGTGACGTAACTCAGTTAGGCCGGGTTTATAATTCAAATTTTAATTTTAGTATTAGTATTAGCATAAAGTAACATACCTACGGATAAGAGAAACCATGGCATGCTAAAATTTTCGTACCGCTTTTGCGGCAGGCTTGTCATTTTTCCAGTTTACACTTTAAATGCGTCGGTCGAAGCCTCGCCTCGTGTAACATCACCGGTGGGGAGACACGTAAGATTACTGAAATGACTAACTGGCGGTATTTCAACGAGAAATAAATAAAATTATATTGGGAGTTTTCGCATAACCTGTCCTTAAATCGGCTATTCCATGATAACTCTTATAATTTCCTTACTCTATGGTATTAGCCACCATAGTATTAGCATTAGTCACAAGATTCAAGAACATACATTTAAATTGAAGTGTTTATAATTAAAATTTAATTTTTCGGTCTTAAGAGACGACCTTGAAGTTCTCTAAAATCTAAAACTAAAGACTAAAATTGGGAAAAATATTAATTGCTTATGTGCCATAAAAAGGTAAAAATCGGTAACTCCTTTTAATTCAATTTTCGTTACATATTCTTTTTAATGTAGCTAATTATTGCAACCAAAAAAACTAAATTTAAATTAGGTTAATAATAATGCTAAAATTGAATTCTTATTTATAAACTAGGCCTTAAACGAGTTAGGCATCAAAACTACCCTACACTACACTACACTTAAGTCATTTTTTCGTGTTAACCGTATTCATCGAAGTGGTTCAAACCACATTTGAAATGACAATATTAATATGAGGGTTAGATAGAGATAGGTATTCAAATGTTTTCAACCGTATTAACACGAAAAATAGCCTTTAACCGCTTAACCCCTTGCCAAACAAACAGAGTAGAGATGGGAAAAACCTGTTATTTTCAAATAACAGTTGCGACTGCTGCTGCTAATTAAAAATAACAGCTTAAAATAACAGGTTCCTGTTTATCTGTTATTTCTTACGATGCCGATGCGGTGTGCCGTGTTTGTTTCCTAGAACGGTTATCGAGTCGACTGACTGCGACGCGCCGCCCGCCGTCTGCTATCCATCAAATGAGCGATAACACTCACCACAACAGTGCCAATAGTTTTGCTTCTGCTGCATATATGCCATGAGAATCACCGAATATAATTCAGTTAAGAGTTTTAAAAATTCATTAGTTTAGTAGTTATTATGTTAGTAAAGGTAGACTTTCTTGTTGATTAAAGCTACTCAAACCGACTTAGGTATTTTAATTTGTGTTTTGTTGTATGGCTGTTACTTCTTAAAACTAAATAATACAAGCATAATATATTTATAATAATTTTAAAACATATTAATAAATAAAAAACACCATTTTATATTTCTAATTTGTCAAAATTTTATTATATATTAATTATAAAATTAAAAATAAAAAGCGGACCATTCCAAATAACGTACCTACTTAAAATCGTAAATTAAAATTAACGTCAACGCTGCGAAATCTAAACATAAACCTTGAGCAACATACCCAAGAAAAAGAATCATCCATTATCCGGCTATAAAAAGAAGCGCCTCGCGTTTGTCGGGCATTTCATGATTTTCATAACAGTCCGCACTCCGCAACTATTCGCTGCTGCTGCTGCTGCCTGTTATTTCCCATCAGCCACTGTCTTTCGCTTGGTTGGCGGCCGCGGCATCAGCAGCTAAAAGCGAGTGTCGTGTCGTTGATAAAATTTGTACTGTTATTTATTAGCAGTTGTTTTCATAAAAAACAGCAGCCGCGAAACGTTACTTCTAAATAACAGTTGTAAAATAACAGATTGTTAAATAACAACCCATCTCTAAAACAGAGTAGCTTTCCAGTGACGAAAATTTTTGTGCGTCACGCTCCAGGGCCAGGGCTTGAAGCTCTTAATCTGCTATAAAAAGTTAGTCACTGGAACGCAAGGTTGATAGAGACAAGGTGGCCTACTTTTCATTTGACAGCCGATGGATGTGAAGTCAAGGATATACTTTTCAAAAAAATGTCATTATTTCTTTATTGTTTGGTAAAAATCGTGTTAATTGTGTTTATATTTGTGAGTAAATAGTGGATTAAAAAGACTAACCCATGTATATAGAATATATTAAATTTTAAATTGGTTAGAAAAAAGACTCCCATGGCGTTACACTATCAGCTGTTTACTGTTATAGTAAAGTTGGGCCACCTTGTCTTTATCAACCTTGACTGGAACGCATCCCTAAACAAGGAAAGAGAGATAACTTTAGGAAATTTTAAAATTTCGATTTCTTGGCTTTATAATAATAATAATTTGTTTCTTTCTAATATCTAATTCCAATTCAAACAAATAATTTTAAAAAATCTATCTTTCCCCATAAAAAAAAAATTGACGTTTAGGGCACCAGACACCAAAAAAGGGGCTGGTTCACACCGTACGGTTTCCGGCATTTTATCGATTTGATAAAAGGATCGAATCTTGCAGTGGCGCATTATTTTAAAGCTGCATATTCACACCATGCAATCAGGGAAATAAACTTTTTAATAAGGAGCGCTCGATCCAATTTAAGCCTATGTTTACTAAATTTTGTGACGTAATCTTTTCCCTACTTCTTTGTTTACAATCGTACTGGAAGCTTTTTTCGCGGTTCTCCTGTTATTTTTTGCTTTTTAGTCATTGGACTTCTATAAATGTTTAGTTTTTACTGTTTATAGTTAAATTGGGTAGTTATTAGTAGTGCAGTTACAGATAATTTTAAACCTGTCACCAGGGGTCATTGACCCTTGGATATTTTTAAAGGGAATTTACGTTGAAATCGTTAATAAGGGTAAGATACTATTTTTTTTATGTTGTTTTTAAGTCATTTTATTTTATTTTATGCAAGTATCGGTTTATTTTGTCAGATAAAAAAATATTATGGCAAAAAGGTGAGGTCACAAACATAATCTATATTTTCGGACAAATTTAAAAAATTAAGCGCTCCTTATTGAAAAGTTTATCTCCTTGCCATGCGATTCTCTCCGTACACGGGAGAACGACCGTTTCGTTCATGCCTAGTCCTCATGTATGGTAAAATATTGCGGAACCTTAAAAGTCCGGAGTCACGTGACTACAATAACGAAAGTTCATTGGGCTTTTCGCAGCCAAGTTGAAAGTGACAAATCCGTGACATTTCCGTGATAGTTCCGGAAAAAAGTTGGAAATTTTCAACCTTTTTTACGGAATCCGCCGATTTTCTTGTTAACTTTTGTGATCAGCAAGTATTTTTGTTAATATTATTAGTTAAGTTTATAACCTTATACACATTTATAATCTAAATTTATGTTTTTGCCTCTATTAACAGACGATTTTTTGAAAATTGCGCCAATCCGCTGTTCCGGATTTACGCAATTTTTGTTCACATGACGACTAGGCATCAAACTTGCATTCGGTTTTAGTCACTAGAAACCGTATGCGGCAATTCGGGAAAAACCGAATCGGTCGTCAGTGGCATGTATATGTGTATTGAGAATTTCACGTCCAGACGCAATTCGATTGTTTTGCCGAACGTTAGTTAGATTTACGTAATTCTATTTGCAATGGAGGAAATAAATAAAGGGTTGTTGATAAGTTTAGTGAAAGCAAAACCCGCCTTATGGAATAAAACACTTGACATACAGGGTGTTTCCTAACTACGGAATGAAACTTAAAGGTGTGCTTTCTTATGTCTTTTATGAAAAAAGTTCTTATAAACATATGTCCGGACTTTGCATTTATTCTAAGGTACAGGGCGTTAAAGTTATCAAAATAAGTCGTTTTTTTAATATCTTAGGAACCCTTTAACCAATTAGGAAAAATATAAAATCGTCAGCATGGAGATAGATATGTTCTTCCTTAAGTGATAATTTCGAAGATATGAAACAGAAAAAAGGCATATTTTTGGAGGACGCTCCCAATATCTCCCATTTACTCGTCTTTAACGATGTCTACGATACAATACAAGAGAACAAACATATTATTTACATCCATTATACCAAAGTCGAAAACAACTGTCAAGAAGTGTATTACCGAATTCGCGTTTAATCAGATTATACCGCAAATATAATAATAATATCGTTTCGATTAAATTCCCGTGCCGTACTCTGCTGTGTGAACGAGCTGTTAAGGTGCATAACACTTTCGGTCACTAGAGTAGCTTTCCAGTGACGAAAATTTTTGTGTGTCACGCTCGAGGTCTTGAAGCTCTTGATCTGCTTTAAAAAGTTAGTCACTGAGAAGCATCCCTATACAAGAAAAGAGAGATATCTTAAAAAATATATATATTTTTTTTAAATCTTTCTTGGCTTTATAATAATAATCTCTTTTTAATATCTAATTCCATTTCAAACAAATAATTTTAAAAAATCCATCCTTAACCATAAAAAACACGTTTAGAGCACGAAAACCAAAAGAGGGGTTGGTGCTTGGGGGCAAGGGGAAAGAAAAAGGGAGTAGTTCATGTGCATAACACTTTCCGTCACTGGAATGCCATAAAGTAAACGAAATGGTCCTGAGCTACTCGGGAGCGCTCCATATGCGTCACTGGAAAGAAACTTAGAACGCCATAAAGTAGAACGAAATGCTCATGCAGGCAGATTCTTAACCGCTGTCTCGAGACGTAACATATCGAGTCGCTACCGAATGGTGACTCTTAACTTATTCGAAACTCAATTCCGAGGCGATATCTCCTGAGTTCCACAACTAGGCACTATCCTTCTATCCTATTATTTAATTACGTAAAAACAAATAAGAAAATAAAGCTGCTAGGTTTCGAAAGGAATATCGAGAGCTCGATACCGACTGAGTCGTCACCTATCGAGAAGTTAAGAATCCGGGCCCAGGGCCAGAGTTCTCGATAGGTGATGACTCGGTCGGTATCGAGTTCTCGATATTCCTTTCGAAACCTATAGGCCTTTTCTGTCATCTATTTTTACGTAAATAATTATAGGATAAAGACTTGACTTGCTTGACTGGGTTTATGGCTTTGCTGTAAGGCAATCGCCATAAGGATAAAGTCTTATTTAATAAAGATAGTGCCTAGTTATGGAACTCGGTAGATATCGACTCGGAATCGAGTTTCAGCGGTTAGGAATCCGCCTGCTGCAGGCGGATTCTTAACCGCTGTTTTGGGATGTAACGTATTGAGTCGCTACCGAATGGTGATTCTTAACTTATTTGAAACTCGATTTCGAGTCGATATCTTCCGAGTTCCATAACTAGGCATTGTCCTTAATAAATGAGTCTTTATCCTATTTATTATTTACGTAAAAACAAATGAGAAAATAGGGCCGATAGGTTTCGAAAGAAATATCGAGAACTAGATACCGACCGAGTCGTCACCTATCGAGAAGTTAATAATCCGGGCCCTGTGCAGCTTTCCAGTGACGAAAAATTTTGTGCGTCATACTTCAGGGCTTAAAGCTCTTGAACTGCTCTAACAAGTTAGTCACTGGAACGCATCCTTAGACAAGGAAAGAGAGATACTTTAAGAAATTTTAAAATTTCGTTGTTTTTAACCTTTCTTGGCTTTATAATAATAATCTCTTTTTAATATCTAATTCATTTTTAAATAGATAATTTTAAAAATCCATCCTTAACCATAAAAAACACGTTTAAAGCACAAAAACCAAAAGAGGGGTTGGTGCATGAGGGGCAAGGGGAAAGAAAAACGGAGTAGCTCAGGTGCATAACACTTTCTGTCACTGGAACGCCATAAAGTAGAACGAAATGCTCCTGAGCTACTCGGGAGCGCTCTATTTGCGTCATGTACGTCGCGTATTTAACCGTGCTTGAATACATCCCGGACATGGTTTAAAAACAATATAGTTATCTTTGTTAGGCGGGCGTATGTATCGTACTCATTAAAAATATTGTTTCAGTCATTTTTCGTAAATTTTTTACCTCGCTGTTCATGGCAAGTAAAAAATGTTTATATTTGGTGTAAACAAAAGTACGTATTTTTCCTAAAAAATAAAAAATATACTCATAACCTAAAAATTTATTGTGCTGTGACGCAACGGTTTGAAAACAGACATTTTCTTGATTCTCATATTTATATTGTCATTTTGGAATACGGTTTGAACCAGTGAACCGAATAAGGTTAGCAAGAAAATTTGACTTAAGCTACTACATGAGTACAAGGAAGATAAACTTTTTAATAGGGAGCGCTCGATTTTTAATATTTGTCCGAAAATATATATATATATATATATATATATATATATATATATATATATATATATATATATATATATATATATATATATATATATATATATATATATATATATATATACGTCACGTATTTAACCGTGTTTAAATACATCTCGAAAAATGGTTTAAAAACAATATAGTTTTCCTTGTCGGGCGGGCATATGCATTGAACTCATTAAAAACTTTGTTTCGGTAATTTTTGTGAACTTTTAACATGAATGTAAATGGCAAGTGAATTTTTTTATATCCGGTGTAAACTAAAGTACATATTAGCCCTAAAAATAAAAATCATAATCATAACCTAAAAGCTTATTGGGCAGTGACGCAACGGGTTGAAAATCTAAATTTTCTTGATTCTAATATTTATATTGCCATTTTCGAATACGGTTTGAACCACCCCGACGAATGCGTTTAGCAAGAAAATTTGACTTAGGTTAGGATTATATTTTTTATTTTTAGGGTTAATACACCGGATATAAAAAATTTTCACTTGCCTTTTACATTCATTGTAAAAATTTACAAAAAATGACCGAAACGTTTTTTAATGAATTCAATGCATATTTCCGCCAGACATGGATAACTATATTGTTTTTAAACCATTAATTCTGTACCATCTGTGAATAGGTCGATAAGTTTAAAACAGGTAGTTTTCAGTACACGCATTTGAATATTACCTTACATTCCACAATTAGCCGAATGAAAATATTTCTTTTGATTTTAGCACAACAGATTTCTGTTGGGCTTTAAAAGTGTCAAGTTTAATGGTGTTTCCGTAACATCAATAGTTACTTAGAAAAATGGAACTTACCTACTTGTTCACCCAGAAACTATCTTAGTACATAGAGTTATCCATTTTTTGCCCTACTCAAAACCCATAATAATTCCAACCACACTCTCTAATAACTCTGTTATTTACTGAGTTTGACACAATTCAAAACAAAATGAGTTCGACAATAAATTTTTATTGACAAATTTACAAGATATTTTAAATAAAAATTATTACTCTGCATCTGGATCAATTTCCTCTAAATCTGGATCCGTAGATTCCATATCGATAGTGTATAAATTTTCATAAAAACCATGAAACACATCATCAATAAGTGGTAAAAGCTGTAGCAAATCCTGCTTCTTAAGTTTACTTATTGGTACCGGTCTATCTGTAATTTGGGGAAGGTCATTGGTTATTAAGGTCTTACCACGTCTTCTTAAATTTATAGACTTAAAGGGTGTTGAAGAATCTAAGGAGTACTTGTATTTAATTATACCAATATCTTTATCATACTTTAACCACTGAACGGGATGCCATAAGAACTTCTCACCTTCTGAGTTGATTTTTTTATAACAAACGGCCCTTTGCTGAGGCTATCAAAATCCAAAAATTTGTCTTGCTTCATTACTACTACTTTAAAAGGGTTCTTTCTTCTACATTGCCTTACCATTTGGTACCAGTCATTGGGATGATTTATCTTTAAACCCGTTCTTTTCTTTTCTTTCTCAATAGCTGCATGATCGGTGTCACACTCCATGTGGGTATGGCCACTGACTAAAAACTTATGGTTTATTACTTTGATGTTTCGACAATTTTTCATAGCAAAACTAAACATAAGGGCCATTTGCCGATTTTTATTTTGGCCTCCACACGTATCCGAATAAAATGTGACTTCTTCAATATCTGTAAGCTCCAACAAAAGCTGATAAATGCAGGAAGCTATTTGATTGCCACCTCTTCCTGCCACTGTTTCGTCCCACATAAAACATGTGGCCTCATTCGTAGCCAAATCGTGTACAGTTAAATTGAACGTCCAGAGCTGACGTTTGTAAAAAACAGTATTGGACGTCAAAAACGGAGTGGGAAGACACTGTTGTAAATCGAATGTAAAAGCTTTTTTCTTAGGATCAGTCACTGCAATTTCTTTGTCATTACGTTTTGCTTTGTAGGCATCTTCTGCCAGTTTATGATGTTCTTCTCTTTCCTTAATCAATTTTTCGTTCTCTTCTCCGTCGGTAAGTTTTATTCTTGTGTCGAAAGAGTCACATTTAAAACAAGTATCTTGCTTCGGTTTTTTAAACGCAAGGTTAAAATCATGAAAACATTTTCTGTAAAGTGTTAGTGAAATCGGATTGTTTGTTGTTGCTTTATACATATCATACATTTTTGCAATCGTCAGATCACTAGAGAGGTATTTTTTGTTGACCTATTTCTGCAATAGTGACTTTCGTAGCTAGGATATGATAAAATATGTTTTTTTGCTTGTTCAATATCCTCCACAGACCGTTTGTTGTTCGAAGGGGCTAATCCACGTGTATCTGGAGGAATTATTCCAGAATATGATTTTTTTCTTCTCTGCTACTATTTCTACAAAGCCTTTAGTTTCCCCTAAAGTTGCGATTAGGCAAGATTTGCATATTGGGTGTTTCAATTTATCAATGATTATATCGTACTTATATGAATATTCTCTATTTTTTTGCTTTGGGCCCAATTTGGTCGTTTTTTTCTCATTTATAGTGATAAGAGAGGCGACATAATTAGCTCTTTTATCGCGGCATCCGAGATTCCAATATTCCTCAAAGCATTTCTTGCGCCCGTCTTCAGAAAACCTACCTCTGCAATCCATTCGGCACTTTACTAAGGGTTTCATGTTTCTACATTTTACCACCTTTCCCTTTTCAGTCATATAACTTTTTCCAGCATTTCTTAGCTCTTTACTCTCTTGTCTTTGCTTTCGAGTTCGTCCAACTTTTTTATCATTTTCCGTTTTATTCTGCAGTTCCTTATTTGTTGACATTTTTTTCTTGGTCTTTGTCAAACTTACTAATTTTTTGCTTCTTTTTCATTTTTATGTTTCCTGTAACAAACGAAACATTTATTCAATACATTTTTGATTATTATTATTAGTGTTAATATTAACATTGCCTTTCCGTATTTTAAATAAAAACATTCTAGTTGGACTTACCATCAGTTTCATTTTCGCTCAATCCACTGTTGGACATGTTTTCTTCCGGATTAAAATTAGGGTCGGCAATACTGTCGTCAGACTCAAAATCGGATAAATTTTCTCTATTTTCTAAAATAAAAGGATTGTATTTTTAATAAAAATTTACATTTACAAGTAAAAGTATTGTTATTGTATTTTAAAAAGCAACATGGGTTTTATAATTATTACTAAAATTTCACCTTTTTTATTTACTAGTAACAAAGTAGATGGCTCATCATTTACATGCACCATATTTGGAGAAGTTGGGAAGGCAACACTGGAACCTACTTCTACGTTGGAAAATGTATTATTAGTATCTAAAAAAAATGATCAAATTGCTAACAGTATAGTTCATATAAATTTTTATTTACGAACCTAGAACTAACTCCGAACTAGTAGTTTCAAAAAGCATCAAGGCATTCGGAGAAAAACTTTTATTATATTCCATGTTATTCGTCCTTTCGATAACCATCATTTGTTCATTTCCTAAAATGATACCAGAAGTACAACGTGTTAACGCAAATAAGATATATTTTTCAAACTGTACTTTTTATTAAAATTTTAAATAAATCGTTAAACCTCTTTATATATTATAGAAAGCACGCGAGTGCTGGGTGTTCCCCGGCACAAATTTCAGTTAAAAATTTGCTGTCTATACTCTGTTCACTATAAATTGAGAAAAACACCTGAAAAAAAAATGTATTTTATTGGTTTAAAAAGTCAGTAACACTAGTTACCACAATAAAAAATGTATTTTATTGGTTTAAAACTACAGTAACCGAAGTTACTTACTAGGTATTTATTATTAACTTATAGTGGCCAAAGTATAGTTTTAACACCGTTAAATTTAAAACGCGGCTTTGACACACCTTAACACAACTTAAAACCCGCGTTATATCGATGGTGCACTATGCAACAATAAATCTTAAGCTTGACAATATAAATAAAAATATGTTAATACAAGAACTTACCGTTTAAATACCAATCTTCAGAAGCACCTTCACATAATAGGTTATCACTAGCATTATTAACCCCAGTATCTACACAATTATCTATTATTTGCGATACATTTTCCTCTATGGATTGCTTCAGAGCAAGGTCTAATATGTCTCTAGTACGTTTAGACATTTTAAAACGTTTTAAATAACACCCGAATATGCTAAACAAAACTACTTCTAACCTATAGGCATTTCCCGCGTAAAAACAAGGCAACCGTTATTATACTTAACAACTTATTACCAACTTCCAAATGAATCGTATTTAAATTTAAACAGCCGAAAATGTGAGTATATAAGTAGATAACTCGATATATCTTTAAATTGAGAACGTGCAAATCAAGACATTTCTATTTAATCGGTTATTCACCAACACTTTTTAGGTGCGTATATGGGTAATATAAGTTACTTACTTTTTCACACGCATTATTTGTTTTAGAAAAAATAGGCAACTAGAGTTACCATTTTAGTGATTTAGATCTTGAATGTGATTATATATGTAAGCCTAGATAACTGTTTGTCGGTAGATAAAAATATATTATTGAGATGGTAACTCAATTTAACATTTTTCCAATAATTAAATTTGTACCGGTAATAAATAGGCAATTATAGA
>JACEGR010003835.1:0-97432 GCA_014170235.1 Listronotus bonariensis | reverse complement strand
GAAAGATCAATAAGTAAATTAAATCTTTACAATTCATTTAAAACCTATTATACCTCAAAATATTTATGAAAATCGAAAGAATAAATGTAATATCGGTGTTACTTTTAAATTCTGTGAATACAAGAATATCAGCTTAAAACGCACTTCCTTTTCTCCTGTACCAGTTTTTATAATTGTTGGAAAAATGATAAATTCTTTTTTCGGGATAATATTTTTCTACAATAGCAGGAAGTTTAGAACATGTTGAGTAATAACAACCTGTATCGATTAAAAGTTTGATATGGTGGATTTTTTTATTTCGATATATGGTAGACTGTTATTAATTTCGGTGTACATTTCAGATGCTAAGTTGCAAAAGGGTTTAGGCTCGTTAAGTCAAAATTTTTGTGAATCATTGGGTTCTTGATAAATTTCATTTTGGTCGTAGTTTAAGTAAGAAAAATCGGTGTTATATTGATTATCAAAATTTTCGTATTGATTGATTAGGTATTTCCGGGTTTTGGTTATATTCATAATTAATATATATATTTTCGTTTTCAACTTGAAATTCGGTGTTATTTGAAGCGTTAGATGTATAGTTTTGTTCGTCAGTTTGAGTGACGTCAGTTTGCGTATTTTGCTCGTCTTGGTCAATTTGATAAAGTTCTTGTGATATGAAATTTCTAGGTCCGGTTTTATTTAAAATAGTTTGATTGATTTGAATTATTATTATTGTTATTGTGATTTGGCATGGTATAACTTGATCGGACGGACATCGGTTCCGGTTTATTTGTGGGTGTTTGACCTGTTGGTTTAAAAACATTTTTGGGTGGACCAGAAACTTGTCGATTTGTCACATTTTTTATACCAATACTCTGTAAGAAATATAATTGGGCATTTGATGATCCTTCCTATCCTATATATATATATATATATATATATATATATATATATATATATATATATATATATATATATATATATATATATATATATGTATATATATATAGGATAGGAAGGATCATCAAATACCTACTAGTTACATTTTTTATACCAATACTCTGTAAGAAATATAAACCATATTTTCGCCGTAAAATATTTCATAATAATCTTAAACCATTATTTCGTCGGTTACGTCACTGTTTAGAAGGTCGCGAAAATTAATTATCAATTTATCCAGTATCAGTTATCCAGGTACAGACCGTGTCGAATATGGTGGGTCACCCTGTAAAATATGGTTTATGTTTCTTACAGAGTATTGGTATAAAAAATGTAACTAGTAGTGGGCATTTGATGATCCTAAAAGCAACTTGGGACGAACAGTCCTAATAAAACGACCAGGAAATAAACTATGCCGAATGAATATGAAAAAGCTTTATAAAGCAAAAGGATTGCCAAATAACAACACTGCACCATTAAACATATTTATTGATATAAAGTTATAAGGTTAAACACTAATACCCCAGATTTAATTGAAAAAAAAGCTGGGGTCTGTTGCTGACCCCCTGCCCCAGGTTCTGCGGGTACACAAATATGCCCTAGGTGCGACTGTTAATGAAGGTCTCTTTATATTCCTAAAAAAAATTACAATATATTTTAAATGTAAAAAGTAAAATACATTTCTATGCAACAGTTTTCATAATAGCTAACTTAAGAGTTTATAGTTTTGATACTAATATACCAATAAAAATAATATATATAAATAGAATAATTTAGCTTAAGAGGATGCCGTAGCACGTTAAATTGAGCTAAAACGCGATTCGCTGCCGTTTTTCAAATATTTGTTTGGGAAAAAAAGTTGTATATAGAAAAGTTTCTTAAAATGATCCAAAGATTGTCGGAAAGTTGGTTATTTTTACGGTTTTGTAATTTTGGGAAATTTCATGTGTTAATTATTTACATTACCAAAAATCAATTAACTTTCCGATAATCTTTGGATCATTTAAAGAAACTTTTTTATATACAACTTGTTTCCAAAACAAATATTTTAAGAACGGCAGCGAATCGCATTTTAGCTCAATTGAACGTGCTACGGCATCCACTTAATCTACTAGTTTACCAAATATAAAAAATATGAATTTTTAAATCTTCTCACATCATTTGTTTGAAAGTTGTTGCAAGAGATGCATTGCACCGTATAAAAAATGTTTTAGGAATGTATCGTAGATTCCAAATTTTCTAAACATACAGGGTGTTCCATTTAAAAAAAAAACTATTTTTGATTTACCACGACTAAACGAAATACTGTATATCTTCGTATATAGGCTTGGCGAAACGATAGTGCTGGCAGTATTATGCAACTTGTGTTAAAAACTTTTTGCTAAATACCCTAGGTCATGAGATATTTGACTTTTACGTTGCTTTTTTAAAAATGTAAATTGTTGAAAAGTTTGCAACATATGGAATTCTTTTTATTAAGGAGAAATTCAAATATTTTTCTGGTAATCGTCTCTGCATGCCCCGTAACCTAAAAAATGATTTTGAAACATCGACTGTCCCATGCAAAAACACAATAATCAACATTTTTTAAAAATTTAAGATATGATGATTATTGAACACCAAAACTCGAATTTTTTTGGGTTATCTACAGTTATTTATAATTATAAAAAAGGAAACGCAACAACAAAACAAAATAAAACAAAACGCATCAAGTCAGCAGGTGCGGCAAATACCTTTTGCATCGGTATTTATAATCTAATATTTGTGTTGGCGGTCGTCCACCAATAATACATTCAACACGGAACATGCAACATGCCACGTAAAGTAAATACTGGTCATATAAATTTACCATATAAAGCCTTAATATTAGCCACCCCCTGTACCATTGTATTCCATACTTGAATAATGAATGTGTTACGCGAGCTGTATGATTTATTTTGGAAAAGTATTTGTAGTTTGTTAAGGGGAGATAAGTGAATAATCCTATTTTATACCGCACAAATTCGTTCTTTTACATCGTCGTAAAAATCGGTAAGCTACAACCAACTTCCACTTTCTAGAATGCGTTGAATTTTAACGACTCTGGTAGCAGTTAAATATTAGGGCATTATTCACCATCACCTTGTAGAGAAAATTGTATTGGCAAAAAGATTTTATTTTTGTATAAAAAATAGGCAACATTACAATAAAAAAATTGACAGATCTTAGTAACCATAGGATCATAAAAAGAAACATGTAAATTGTTACAGTGCAACTCGCTCACATACAGTTATATTCATAAAAAAGTCATACAAGTTTTAACAAGAGTTAAGCCTAGTTCAGACCTACATACATTTGCCCGCAAACATAAAAACATTTGTATAAGAACTGTATGAAAGCTGTTTAAAAACATTTAAACAAATCACTGATACTAAAGGAATTTTGGAATTTAAACAAATGTTTGTAAACGCATTTTGAACAACTTCTATACAGTTTTTATACAAATGTTTTCATGTTTGCGGGCAAATGTATGTGATCTGGACTAGGCTTTAGACAAAAATAAGGTATATTAGCTGCTAGCTTATTTTTTCGCACTAAAAAAAAGAACGGGACACGTATCTTTGTTCTAGTCTAGCCTATACCCTGTAAACCCAAACAAAAAAACACCTTGTACAGTAATGTGTGGTAGCCTATAATAAAAAAGTAATAAGTTAGTTGTATCCACTAACCTAGCGTGGGGGAGGCAGTCCGTCCCGGGTCTCCTGCTCGAGCGGGCCCCCAAAGTCGCCCTGGGATCCAGCACCTCTAGCTACGCCACTGGCTCTATCTCTACTTAAAAAATACTAAATTAACGTTTTTCGTTGAGAAAAATTTAAAAAGATTTTTAGAAAGAGGCCATTGCAGAATCGAGTCCTAGCAAAAACTTGGTTTTAAATAATTTGTTCTGATTGTTGAAAAAAAAACAAGCAATAGTAATTTATGTACAAAGTGCATAAAGCGATCCCTTTTTACGAATGGGAAGTTTGACAGCACAAGCCGTTAGGCGAGTGCGGCAATACTATGAGTAAAAAAGACACTTTATGCATGTGTTACATACTATATTTTTTCACGACCGTATAAAAATTTCCCAAAATACTGTGACGTAGATTTTGAATACATATAAGGGCTACTTTACGTCACTTAGGCAAATGTACCATATGGAACTATCTTCTTGGGACAATGAGACCGGTGGACCATCAAAACTAACTTTGCATTTTTTAGGACCAACTTAACTTATTGAACTAACTTAATTTGGTACGGGCATACCCCCACTCGGGGTAGCCCGTACAGGGGCTGAACTAAAACTTTAACTTAATACTTGACTTTACTAACTACTTCTTATCTGATAAATCCCCTTTTAATTTCTTTCTCTCTTCTTTAAATATCCAATTTTCCAGTGTTTGTTTTGCATTTCTACGCTACCCAGTTTGTTTAATGTTTTTATTTTATTATTATAAAAGTAACCTAGAAAATTGTTTAATTTATACTTTTAAGACCTTGACACCTCACGTATACTTTTATGTAGCAAATTTCCCAATGTTAAGTAAACTAATTAAAATGTATACTTTTTTTATACTAGGTGTTCACAATATGCCCCCTTCTTGAAAGCGTTGGACCCACAACGCTATTAGAAATGAGCCAAATTTACTTTAAACCCTTAAAAAAAAATTAGCAATATTACCAAAAACGATATTTCCATATAGCTTACAAAAATTCAAAACCTAACATTATGTTACTTATTATATTATTATATAAATTATAATTAAAGCTCAAAAAATTATTTTTAACCAATTAATTTTTTTTCAAAAAAAAAAATGCAAGAAAAATGTAAAAATAGTTTTTTTTCTAAAAATAATTCATTTAGGTTATATTTAACATTATAACCTTTTTTTTTTGAAATTTTAAAAATTCTTCCGGATAAATTATCTAAAATAATTATTTAAAAAGTTCTAGAGATGTTTTTGCTGAAATAATTAGTTCAAATAAGATTTTAGCTTAATTGTTAAAAACCTTTTAAATTTGAGCTTTTCTTTAAGTAGGTACTTTTAAATAAATATAGTTTTAACGGTAAGAATGATTTTTTAGACAAAAAAATTACCTAACTATTGTTACTCATAAACTGTATTTTTTTTATTAATCTTTAGGTTTACTAGACATTTATGTACTACACAAAGAGCTAAATAAGCAAAAAAGTTTGTGTTATTTAAAACTGACCAGTTCTGTAACAATAAAAGTGAACTTGGCCTTGTCTCGTCAGCAAAACGTTGAACCATTAAAAAAGTAATTCAATGATTTATTTAATATACCAGTGGGAAAGAAAATAATTAACTATGTTTTACATGTACTATTAATTAGGTGACTTTTTATCTATTTCATCTTTTGCTCTTTTTTAAATTTATTGGATAGTTTAAAAACCAAAAAAAATATCTCTTACATAAAAATAAAATCAATTTTTTTTATATTTATACTTAGAAATTAACCTAATATTTCAGCATTCTTCTTATACTAGCCTTTATAAAAAAAAAATTGCGTCCACCTTGCCTGCTTGTCCATGTTCTTGATGGTGCGTTCCATTGGCCATTTGTCCCGTACTTCTCCACGTACCATTGTCTGCCTTTCATTCCCATTTTCTTCTTCCACAACAGGTTACTGCAACTTCATGCCAATTCCCCATATCCTGAGCTTCCTCAGGGCCGCTAGATAGTCTTGTACCACACCATTCAAGACCATAACTTCAGAGCTCTTCCCCATACTAGAGATGCGGGTTCCAGTGCTAATGCAGCCTCATGCTGCTTCTAAACTCCGTCTTCACGACGTAAAACAACAACTTCAACGCAAATAACTATTTCATATTCTTCTTCAACAACTCTGGCTAACACCATTTAGCCATATTTCAAAACTGAAGATATACCTTATCTTCCTTTTCTTGTAGCTACGCTGCTACCTCCTTGCAGCTACGCTACGCAACATATTTTTCCCCATCTTCGTCATTTCACACACATTTTTTCTTCGGAGAACGGGACGCCTTTACCATATTTATGGCATTTTCTTCCACAAATACACTGAGGGGTAGGAAGGGCGTACCATGAGCGACTTTTCCTATCGCATCACAAAGGGCACTGGAACTGGGGCGGGCACAGCTTACCATAACCGACGTTTCACAAAGGTCACTGGGAACGGGGGCACCTCCACCATATGTGACATTAAAATTTTGAAATACTATATAGCCATTTTTCATCACTGGGCAAATGTACCATATGGAACTATCTTCTTGGGACAATGAGACCGGTAGACCATCAAAACTAACTTTGCATTTTTTAGGACCAACTTAACTTATTGAACTAACTTAATTTGGTACGGGCATACCCCCACTCGGGGTAGCCTGTACAGGGGCTGAACTAAAACTTTAACTTAATACTTGACTTTACTAACTACTTCTTATCTGATAAAATCCCCTTTTAATTTCTTTCTCTCTTCTTTAAATATCCAATTTTCCAGTGTTTGTTTTGCATTTCTACGCTACCCAGTTTGTTTAATGTTTTTATTTTATTATTATAAAAGTAACCTAGAAAATTGTTTAATTTATACTTTTAAGACCTTGACACCTCACGTTTATTTTTATGTAGCAAATTTCCCAATGTTAAGTAAACTAATTAAAATGTATACTTATTTTCAAATTCCAAAAAATGTATATTTTTAAAATTCCCAAAATGTATACTTTTTTTATACTAGGTGTTCACAATACCATGTAATACATGTTTTCTTCATCTAAACCTATTAATTTTAATTTTTGCAGCACAACCATTATATTGCAACTAAAAATCATAGCCTCCGTATTTTTAAGAGACAATTATCCTCTTATTGACTATGTATTTTTTATTTAATTTTAGAAAATTGTATGTACTCACTTTTTGTAGAAATATTACTAAAACAGTATAAATTCCTTTTCAATTTCTTAGCCAGCCAAATTCATTATTACTTATAATTTTCAATAATTTCTATTAAATTTATTTGCAAACTGTCAAATTTTAAAACTAGTGACACATAAACTAGAAGAAATAATGATGAAATCAAAGGTAACCTGACCGTTTGGTTCAGTTGATGTCGCGTTTACTATTACATTGCATAAATTGATATTTAAGTTCATTGTAGTAGGCATTAAAACAAAAACTAATTCAAAGTGTGAAAAAAGCTTCGAAGTGTTAAAAAAGTTACTTTTTTAACGGTCGTGGAAAAATATGTTTTATTTTAACTTAATGAAATGGAGCTTGTTATAAATTCGGATTTTCTATTGATAAAAAAATCCTATATTGGCGAAAATTTTGGCGGCGGTCACTGTATATGTTACAGTTTGATAAAGTTTTTTTAGTGACATTTTCTATGGTTTTTAGTTGTAAAATATGTTTTTCAAGAAATAACTCGGAAGCTGAACTTAAGACACACATGCAGAAATCACATACTAAAGAACCAAAACAGACTTACCAATGTTATCACTGTAACGAGATTTTTCGAGAAAATATTTATTACTGCATCATATGGAATCAATGCATTTACAAATAAATAGAAAAGACATCAACAACATAGTAAAGGCGCTAATGGATCAAACTAGTATTTACTTGGAGCCATGACAGACTATTCGCCTATCTATCGGATTGTAGAAGCAGTGCAGAAAATTAACAGCTCAAATTTGTTAAAGTTTAATATTTTATGTTATTATAAAGTTTCTGATTAGTTAATATATATTTTTAAAGTAGCCACTGAGAAATAATGTGCTATCTATTTGGTACAGGGTAGAAAAGTTAAAGAAAGTACAGCTTATCACTTAGTTTTTCTTTATTAATTATTATATAAAATAAAAGTTGAACACTAATGTATAAACCAATTTTTCTTAAACAAATTAATTTGATTTAAAAAATAAATGAAAAGATAATATTAATTACTGTAAAATTAGATAGGTATCTATGCTAAGAAATTAATAATATTTATTTATGCGAAACCGTACATCGAATAAAAAAAAAACAAAAAAATCAACTTTATTCCCAAATAAACAAGAATTTTAAAAATATTTTTTATTCTTAAAAGGCAGTGGCGTACCATTTTTTCTTAAAAAATATTTACCCGTAACCCCCATGGACGACACTGGTGTAAATTTATTTTTTTCTTGTATGGTAAAAAATGTCTTTTGATGCACAGAGGACGGCTTCAAAATGATTAAAAAATATCTAAATTGGATTAAAAGCAAAGACCATTATAGTTTCACTATGGACTCCCAGTCTCTTTGTCGAGTTAATTAGCCGACAACCGAAATTTATTTCGAAATATTTAATTTTTAGCGGCTGGAAGCTACGCTGCGTTGCCGATTTGATTCAAGTGATTATTCCTAGGGTACTTATTATAACTTACCACGTTAATTGAATTTAACTTTTATGTTGACAAAAATTTGAGTGGGGAGTTGATTAAATGTTGGGCATACATACAATATTATTAGTTTTGTATGCGTATATTGTACCATGTTGTAAGAAGTCATTGATATACCTATGTATGTATACTTGACAATATAATATCTTCTTTGGATAGTTGGCAAGTTTATTTTAAACATTCATTTAAATCATATTAAACATAGATGACAAAAAAACAATACCAAGTGTTAAGTGATTTAAATAAAATGCAGAATTATTCTACCTACATATATTATTGCCTTTGTTTTTTAAGAAAACAATGCCAAACTATTATTTTTTAAATAAAATAAAATTATACAATAAAAAATTCAATAAAAAAGCCGTAGTTGGTTTGAAGAAATTAAAAACATACTTAACAAAAAAACTATTTTTGGTAATTAAAGTGTACACTTTTTAGGTCAAATTTTGTGATGTGCGGTATTACACAAAATGTAAAAAGAAACACAATGGCGGCCATGTCAGTGATTAATTTTTATGAGTAAAGTAATAGGCCTATATTCCTTCCATTGACTTTTTAATTTACAATACAAAGTTGTTTTTTTAATGGAATACCCTGTATGTGTTAATAATAAAAAGTCATCTTAAAAGCCGTAAAAATATCAAATGTGATAAATTTAATTTGTTACAGTTTTGGAAATATAGCCATCGTCAAGAGTTGGATAATAAAATCGTATTTTTAAATAACACACACTGTATATTTTATCACCAATAAAAAGACATTTTAAAGACATTTAAAACAATATCACACAATCAACACATATAAAAAAAAACATTTTATCTACAAGTTTTTTAACTAAACGCATTTATTATTTTTGGCCAAAAGAGTCTTATAGAAACCACAGTGCAGAGGTGAAAATTTTAACATTTTACTTTTATCGTTTCATTCCTTTAGCTTTCTTCTTCCCTGGGCCAATGAAGTTGGCTTAACGATAAAAACACTTTTAAAACATTTTTAGGAGGATTTCTTTCGACGCGAGTCTATCACGAATATTTATACCGCCATATATGGAAGCGGCGCTTTAACCCAGCCTGTCAATGTTAAATGTTTTGGGTGTCGGGCTGGGCGTCCCTTTTTGTTGAATAAGTTTACCACAATGTTGTACATGGAATTTTTAAACATTGTGCCAAAAATCGTAAGGGTTACAGTTACGAAACCCGACCAATCCGATACCCAAAGCATGTCAATGGGCGGTAATTATTTGGGTAGACGCCAAAAATTAAATTAAAAGTACCAAAAACCAAAAAATTAAGACAAGTAAAAAGATAACTAAAAATCGACGTTTCGGTGGCAAGTCTGCCACCGTTGTCAATATAAATTGAATACAAAATAATAAAATTAAAAATTAACTATTATTTAGGTCTTAAATTTTAAAATTTTTATATTTTTTTAGAATATTCTGAAAACTCTTTGACATCAAATGTCTAATATGTTTGTTTGGTTATAGTGAATTTATTGTTTATAATACAAAAAAGATGAATAGTTAGTTAATTTTTAGTCTTTCTGAAGATACTTCAGTATCAAGCAAAGGCAACCAAGTGTTATTTAAGTTAACTAAAATTGATGCTACACAATTATCTTTATTTAATCATATCTACGACCTTTTTTGATTTTGCGTTTTTGGAACAAATTTCTTTTGCTAAAATGCTCGAAGCATCCCAGTTTATTCAATAATTGTTATCAAATGCGTGTTGACAGATTTTTGATTTTAGAAATTCTGTGTTTTTATTGTATGATCTGTGTTCTTTTATGCGTTTTGCTAATGGTCTACAAATTTTACCTATATAAAACTTGTTGCATTCGCAAGGTATTTTATAAATGACATTTTTGTATTTTCATTTAAGTTGTATGGTTTTGCTTTTGTTAATTGCGATCTAATAGTGTTTTGTGTTCTAAGGATTGTGCGAATATTAAATTTATGTCCTATTCGTTAAATTTCATTTGATAGTCCGGGAATGTATGGTAAAAATAAATTTGTAATAGGTCTATTTTGATTTTGTCTTGTAGGCTTTCTGTAGATTTTTGTTTCAAAATTGTTTAAATCTTTTTTATTTAAATGTCAAGAAGTGATAGTTGTAAGTTGTTTTCTTTTCTAAAGTAAACTTAATAGTTGGTTCTTGTGTATTAATGTGTGTTAAAAAATTATTTAAACAGTATTCGTCATGTTGGTATATAGAAAAAATGTCATCTATATATCTCCAATAGCTATTTAATACATTTTGAAATTCAAATAAACACACTTAAAAATAAATTTATTATTTTATTTAAAATTAGACTCTGAAGTATCTAGCATAAATAATAATAAAATGATTAATTAAACTGTAGTTAACTGAACTAAAAAAACTAACAAATGCTGAAGAACTTGTTCTTTCTAAAGGTTTAAATTTTGCAATTACACCCAAAACAGTTCCCAAGCGTTAGAAAAACCATTTAAAATTAAACAAAATCCAACACAAATTGAACAAAAAGCGTTACAATCATTAAAAATAGACAATTCTATAAAAATTATTTCTGTGGATAAAGGAAATGCAACAGTTATAATAGATTGTAATACATATGATGATAAAATAATGTCTCTTTTAAATGATGGTAATTACACAAAAATAAACAATGACCCTACTGAATGTATTGAAAGACAAATTTATAATATGGTAAAAAAACATGAAAACCATTTTACAGATAATGAAAGATTTAAACTGACACCTCACAACAGTAAAACACCAATTTTTACGAAGTACCTAAAATACATAAACCCAATACACCTCTACGTCCTATAGTAAGTTGTATAAACTCACCTACACATCCATTAGCCAAATTTCTACTTAACATTTTAGATCCTTTGGTAAACAACAGTGGTACATACATTAAAAATACTAAACATTTCTTAGAGAAATTATCTAACATTGACATCCATCCAAATAATACACTGGTAAGTTTTGATGTTGTTAGTTTATTCACCAATGTCCCAGTGGATAAAACATTGAATTTTTTAGAAATAAATTAGTAAATGATGTCCATCTTGGCGAAAGAACAATATTAAGCATAAATACTATTCTTGAGCTATTAACTTTTTGTGTCAAAACAACATATATTCAATATAACACTGATTTTTATTAACTAACCTCTGGCATGGCTATTGGTTTAACCTTTATTACCTTTATTAAGTAATATTTTTATGGAAAACTTTGAATCAGATTTTGTAGAAAATTATCAATATAAACCTATAGCTTGGTGGAGATATATAGATGATATTTTTCTATATACCAACATGAAGAACACTGTTTAAATAATTTTTTAACACATATTAATACACAAGAACCAACTATTAAGATTACTTTAGAAAAAGAAAACAAATTACAACTACCATTTCTTGACATTTCAATAAAAAATATGTAAACAATTTTGAAACAAAAATTTACAGAAACCTACATATACAAATAGATACTTAAATTTTAACTCAACTCAGCCCATATTGGGCAAAAAGGGAGTTGTAAAAAGTCTATTTAATAGAATTAAAGTCATTTGTTCTAATCAAAATATAAACATTAAAAAAGATATTTTAATTCAAAATAATTATCCTCTTGATTTTATAAATAATTGTTTTCTTGAATTTGAAACTTCAATTATAGGACAAAATCAAAATAGACCTATTACAAATTTATTTTTACCATACATTCCCGGATTATCAAATAAAATTCAACGAATAGGACATATATTTAATATTCGCACAATCTTTAAAACACAAAACATCAATTAGATCTCAATTAGCAAAAACAAAACCATACAACTTAAATGAAACTGCAAAAAGTGTCATTTATAAAATAACTTGCGCATGCAAAAAATGTTTATATATGTGAGTGTAGACCATTAGCCAAACGCATAAAAGAACACAGATCATACATTAAAAACACAGAACTTTAATCAAAAATCTGTGTTGACAGCATTTGATAGCAATTATAGAATAAACTGGGATACTTCGAGCATTTTAGCAAAGGAAACTTGTTCTAAAAACGCAAAATCAAAGAAAGTGCGTACATATTATTAAATAAAGATAATTGTGTAGCATTAATTTTAGTTAATTTAAATAACACTTGGTTGCCTTTGCTTGATAATAAAGTATCTTCATGGTAGGGGAGCTCAAGTGGGGATTTCTGAAGTTACTACAACGGGTCAGAAAAATATACCGGAGGATACGTTGCACTCGATTAAATACCTCCACCAGATATGAGCTTCGTATACAGGGGCGATCGTAGAAAACAAAAATATATCAATTAGAAATTGTCGTGCGCCTCAGATTAAGAAAAAGGTGAGTTAATTACATGGTAAAGAGTGTATATTTCACTAATATGACAATTTGAGAGGGACGTAAAGAAAGCGGAGGGCTACAAAGTTGTAAAAAAATAACGTAATTTTGACATGCTCGAGTTAGGTTATTTTTTTTTATTTTGAAGAAAATAATTTAAGGATAATAAAAATATTTTTTGACATACTTAAAAGTCTATAGCCGCTTAACGCCCCGATGAAAAGGTATATATTATACAACATATTTTTTCTTCTTATCATCTAAGCTTTGCAACCCAATAGCTCTCTATGACGCTCGAGTGCCTGCAAATTTAGCATCTTGGGCTCCCCTACTATCAGGAAGACTAAAAATTAACTAACTATTCACCTTTTTTGTATTATAAACAATAAATACACCAGCAACCAGTTATCTATATCACTATGACACTATAACCAACCAAACATATTTGACATTTAATGTCAAAGAGTTTTAAGAATATCCCAAAAAAGAAAAAAAATTAAAATTAAAACCTAAATTATGGTAAATTTTTAATTTTATTATTTTTATTCAATTTATCTTGACAACGGTGGCAGACTTGCCACCGAAAGGTCGATTATTAGTTCTCTTTTTAATTGTTTTATTATTTTTTTGTTTTTTGGTTCTTTTAATTTAATTTTTGCGTGTACCCAAAAATTAGCATCCATTAAATGAATCCGGCGAACTACAGAACATATCTTCAGTGTCAATGGGCCTTATGGTTCCGTGACTGTAACTGTAACGGATTTTTGTTTGACAAAAAGGAGACGCGTTTCGTGGTAGAGTCGTCAAAAGGAACCTCCCTAAAAGGTTTTAAAAGTGTTCTTATCATGAAGTTCATTTCATTACTGGCCCAGGGACTATATACTTTATTTAAATGGATATCTTGTACCGTTCTTTATAAAATCGCATTTTATATACAGGCATAATAGAATTCCTTATTTAATAAAAATATGCACCATTAAATTCCAATAAAAATAAACCACCCCCTATTATTACGTTATTTGTACACTTAAAACAAAATTCTGAAACAAGTAAATAATTATATTTAGGACACTTTTTGTGTCATTATTTACTTACTTATAAGATTTCCCCCACCAGCACAAACGTCAAAAGCTTAAATGGGAAAGGGAATAGTGATACCTTATCCTAAAGGGTTTTAAAATCTATCTTTAACAGACTTCGGTTTTTTTAATCGGTTCAGAAGTCTCCAAGGGAATAAACTTTAAATACCTAGTGTCTTTATCCTCTATAACTTTTTTATTTTTTAGAATATCAAAATAAAATTTGGTATTTCTGTTAAGTGCGTAAATGTGCAAAATTTTATGGATTTAGTTATTTTTTGTTACTTTCGATTTAGCAGGGAAACAACTTTAACTTTATTATTTAAACTGGAACATCCAGTATATTTTTATTTATTTGAATAGAAGATTCCTAGTACTATGACACTCTATTTGCTAACTTTGAATTTAGAATGCCATTAGTACGATAAAACTATTAATTTTGACCCAGGGGCACAGAAAAATAGATGTAACTATTTATGTTATCGTACCTACTTGGTTCGAAATTTAAAATTTTATTACATTTATGGTACTTATTAAAAATTAAAGACTAAACAAATTTAGAGGTTAGGTGTCAAAAAGTAACAAACAGTGTCATTGTACTCGGAAGGATGATTCCCATTCCAATAAAGAAAAAAATACGGGGTGCCATATTTTCAATATTAAGGTTAGGATCGTTTTCGGCTAAACCAAAAGTAATAAAAAACAACTGAATCCATGAAATACTCACAGGTATGTAATATATCTACAAACCAAATTTTATTTTGATATTTTAAAAAATAAAGAGGCCCTTCCTAAAACAAATGTAAAATGTATAGATAGATAAAAGTGTGTGTGATTGCTATTGTGCCTCTGTTACTAGAAAATGTGTGTAGTAGTTAGTATGTGTTTTTTTTTTGGTGAGGATTTTTTCTCATGTGTTTCTCGGGACTCCCCCTAGGTTCCCAGCTTTGATGGCTAGTTACGCTTATAAAATACTTTTGTTAAATGTTTTGTTGGCCATAAATCCTTGTTTTTAAATATTTTCCCGTCTTGCGAAGTCATTTTTTTATTTATTTTTTATCACTGTATACTAATTTTTTTTAAACTACTGTAATAACAAACTAGATAATATAGATTACTCAATATTAAATAAGTGTTTATTTTTTGTTGTATCAATCTAGCATTTTGTATTATGTGTAAATGTCTTAATACATAATATTACCAATATATACCGGGTGACAACGAGATTACTTTCCAGCTGCCATTTTTATTTCTTTATCGATACTGACGAAACTTGGGAGTGTTGTTAGGATTAACAAAGAAAGCCATTTTTAGGTGTTTATGATATGGCTTTTGATTTTTAAGTGGTACGCCTGTATATTTTTTGTTTCTGGATTCTTTAGACTCATTTTTAGTTGGAATACCTGAGATTTTTAAAACAAATTTTGGTCAAATTTTATTTTTAAAAATGAATCTTTTTTTACAGATAGAGTGCTCATGATCTGGTCTCTAAAATCCTGCTACCTGTACTTTTACTTACTTTCAAAAACGTACGAAATTGATTTTTATCTCTTTTAAACTTGTTTTTACAACGATTTTAGTTTCTGGTTTTGCATAGCAGCCACTGATGAATCGCCATTTAGTATCTAAACGATCAATACTTACATAATAAATGTTGTTTTTTAAAAGAAAATACAGAAGTAAAGTCCTCGTAGTGTTTGCAGCATCGTTGGATTCAGCTTTGAAATGCTGCATTTAGAAATATTATGAAGTGATATATGGTCTCATTTTGGTACCAAATTTCATTTAAATCGGCAAAAGGGTTTTAGGCTATTTAAAGAATATCGACTTTTAAAAACTTTAATGCCCTGTATCTGATAAACAAAGCAGGCCGGACATATGTTTTTTTAAAATATACAGGGTGTTTCCTAATTGCGGTAAGAAAATTTAAGGGCGTCAATTAAAAAAGTTCGTATAAACATGGGTCCTCAAATTTTCGCTGCCAGAGATACAGGGTGTTAAACTTTTTAAAAAACTTTAAAATTTCAAAACACTTTTATGGTAAAAATCTCGTTTGACTTACTATAAACATTATTTAATTAAGAATTTATTGTTGTTACATATTTGCTAATTCGCTATTTCCTGGATTCTGTTTTTTTAACTAAGCAAGCTACGTGAAAATATTAGGAACATAAAGTTGAATTTTAGAAGTCAGTGGCGTTTTTTTTTGTCAATAATATGATCTAATATGCGTACCACGCCCTCACTGGTTTCACTAATTAAAATAGGCTCAATTAACCTCATTACAAAAATACCTAAGCCAAATTTTATTAAGATCGGAAAGGGCATATTTAGATATTAAAAACTCTGATTTTAAAAAAGTTCAACACCCTGTATATTAGAAACAAAGGAACCCCTCCCCTTTTATTTTTAAATAAATCAATTTAAAAAAATGGGATATAAAAATGATGCATAAATACTATATTTTAGAGTGACAAATGACAATGAAATTTCAAGATGGCGGCTAGGCGCAATCTTGGAAAAAACAAATTAAATGGAAAAGGTGGTCTTGTGGCACATCATTTTCTTGACGAGTACTTTTGCAACCCTAGAATATTAAGTCAATAACTTCACATAATACAATATGGTGGTACGTTAAAATTACCTAAATACCTGATTTGGATGGCCATATTTCCATAAATAATAAAAGCAAGATGTAATAAATTTGGCATGCTTGCATAGAGCTCTTTTTAAAGATCTTTTTAATGGTAATATATAATATACAGGGTGCTTCATAAAAATATATACACCTTTTTTTTCACCCTGTATATTATCACAAGTTTACCATTAAAAAATCTTTTAAAGAGCTTTTAAGAAAACACCATATTGGGTTCATCTAACTTAGTTAGAAGTTAGTTAGTTTCCGAAATATGGCCATCCAAATCAATTATTTAGGTAATTTTTAAAGTACCGCCATTTTGTATTAGGGGAAGATATTGAGTTTTAAAAAATAAAGGGAGGGGGACATTAAAGAAACGCGTCTCCTTACGTTTGTATGCAATGTAAAAAAACATTTACTCGCTGTTTTGCATTGCAGCGGCATAGAATGGAGTCTTGCCCATATCGTTTTTACGATAATGCCAATATGGCTGGGCCAAGTAAGAGATTTCGCTTGTCCGCCGACGACGAGGACATCGAGTCACCACCTCGTATGTTATCCTGCGATTTGTGTAGTGTTATGGTACCACAAAATCAGATGATGGCTCATCAAAGAACACTGCAACACCGTGTTCTATCCCGTTCGTCATTATCTCAGGGTGTGCAACTGGTGCAGTGTGCATTTAAAAATCGCATCGCAACCTATCATATATCCAGCGATGCTGAACATTCGGACTATGTGTCATTTTTTCATTCAATACGGGATCGTGTGTTTGGTGTCATTAATGATGCATTACATATGCATCATTTAATAAAAATGAATATGGTTGTTGTGGCGCGCTACTATCTAGCAGCACAGGATGCGTATGATGACAAATCGTTTAATACACGGAATGAGGTGGTGACAATTACGAGAGACCTTGACGAAGTCTACCACTCTTTGTCGAGGTCATGAAAACGCAGTCGACAGAATTTCAGGAGAAAGATTCAGGTATGTAACAAAAAAGTAAAATTTCTATTATTTTTATTTCTTGTTATTATTTTCCAAAAAAAAAAAAAATTAATTATATATTTTTGATTTATTGCAGGATGGGCTCTGGATAAAATTCTATACTTGGAGGTGAATATCAACAAGTTTTCTCCAATGTCTGCCTCTTCATATATTAAATTGCCCAAACCAATTGAGAGAAAACGAGCCGTGGTCAATGTCTACAATCAGGACGAGTATTGTTTTGCCTGGGCGATAACATCAGCCTTACATCCTGTAGAGATTGCAGCCACGGAAATTACATCATACCCCCACTATTCTACCGTATTAAATTTAACAGGTATGGATTTTCCAGTAAAATTGCGGGATATTACAAAGTTTGAGGAGTTGAATAATATTTCAGTAAATGTATATGGCTTGGAGTCCAAGTTCGAAAACAATACCTTAACGTATGAGGTTGTTGGTCCGTTAAGGTATGCTACAACAAAACTCCAAAGACATGTAAATTTATTGTTAATTTCAAAAGATTGTGATGTTAAGAATGACCGTGATCATGTTTGTGATAGAATCTGTTCAACAAATCATTATTGTTGGATAAAGATTTGTCTCGTCTGGTTTCATCACAAATATCTAACTGTTTAAAAAAAATATTTTTGTGACGGTTGTTTGATTTATTTTTAACAAGTTACGATTTACAAATTCTACCAAACTACAATCCCGCGGAACCACAGTCATTTATTACATATTTAGACGCAACCAATCTTTATGGGCATAGTATGTCCCAAGCATTACCCTTTGCCGGTTTTAGATGGCTGTCCGATTATGAAATTTTAAATTTAAATATTTTGGCCGTTGACGACGATAGTCCACAAGGGTATGTTTTAGAAGTGGATGTGCATTATCCAGAAGAACTGCATGATGCACACTCAGATCTACCATTCCTAGCGGAAAAAATTGTCCCACCAACGGGAAATAGCAAATTTAAAAAATTAATTCCAAATTTAAATGACAAAAAGCGGTATGTTGTCCATTATAGAACACTTAAACAGGCCATCAATAATGGGCTAATGGTAATGCGGACATATCGAGTATTAATGTTTCAACAGTCAAAATGGTTAAAAACATACGTCGATTTTAATACAGTATTGCGTAATTCTGCAACGACAAAGTTTGGTAGGGATTTATTTAAATTGTTCATAAATGCTGTTTTCGGTAAAACAATGGAAAATGTGGAAAATCGCAAAGATATTCGATTAATTACGGACTGGGACAATTCTGTCGGTAAAACTGGTGCAAGAGCATTAATTGCGCGACCCAACTTTAGTACTTGTTCCATTTTTACGGAGGATTTTGTCGCAATACACATGTCCAAGGTTAAAATTGTATATAATAAACCAATATACATAGGGTTTTCCATACTTGACATCTCGAAAACAGTCATGTATGATTTTTATTATAATTTTATTAAACAAAAATTTGGTGATAATGCGTCTTTGCTTTACACTGACACGGATTCACTTATTTTAAAAGTGTTCACCGATGATTTTTATCGCGTAATTTCGGAAAACCCCAATAAATTTGACACTTCAAATTACCAAGAACAAAACCAATTTAATATAATTAAAAGTGTATCTGTGCCTGGTAAAATGAAAGACGAATTTCCGGGGGATCCGATTGTTGCTTTTTATGGCACGGGAGCCAAGGCTTATTACGTTAAGTCTTTAAATAATGAGTTGAAAAAGGCCAAAGGTATTAAAAAGTCAGTAATCGAAAGGGAGCTTCGCATGGAAGATTATAGAAATATCGTTGAACACGGTGGTTTAATTTTCCGAAAGATGAAAACATTTCGCAGTGAATTACATGACGTTTACACGAAACTGATAAATAAGATAGCTTTAAGCGCAAACGATGATAAGCGTTATGTAATTCCATCATCTACAAAAACTCTACCATGGGGTCATACAGACATACAATTTTATCAAACTGATCCCCATGAAAATATCAACAACCTGCAAGTTGTGTTAGAATCGTTTCTTACAGATGAGCAAAGATTACAAAGTTTATTGGGGGTGTTTGAAACGTTTTTATCACAACAGTCCGACACCTGCTATGGCTCCTGCCCCGGCTCCGGCTCCAGCTATGGTTCCGACTTCGGCTCCGGCCCCTGCTATGACTCCTGCTCCGGCTCCTACTCCAGCTCTTGCTCCTGCCCATGCAGCCACCTCAACTTCGGGACCATCTTTAGGCGGTGGTGAAAATTTCATACGGTCACCATCACCCGAATTAGGTGGTCGTATGAAAAAAATATACGTAAACGAAAAACGTTGCCACCGCCACCGCCGAAGTATCCGGCAAAAGATGTGTCAACCATTACCTGTTGCCGCCAAAGAAGACTGCTCGTCGAGCCTGCCAGATTGGCTAAAAGAAGTACAATGTGCAAGACGTCGAATCAATTTGGCGGCAATTGTAAAAGACAGGGCGGCACTTTTAAAAGTAAAATTGGAACAAGAAAGTGGCATTAGTGAGGTGGAGAGGGGTATTAGTCAAATGAAAGCCGAGCTTGTTAGAAAAGAACAACAACTTATGTTGTTAAAAAGAGAGGCAGCTCTAACACGTAAGGAGTTGTCCTTTTATAACAAGCTCGGCATACCAGAGGGCTAAAGTAAACGATTTTTAATTTTAAGTTTAGGTTTAGGAAATTAGTTGTATTGTTTTAATTTTAGTTTATTTATAGTTAGCAATAGAAAAGTAGTTTTATTGTTTTAATTTTAGTTACAACAAAAAAATTAATTAAAAAAATAAATGTATTCCTTTCTTAAAATATACAATTTTTATTTTACCCAAAACACCTTTATCAAAATTTAAATAAAAGAGTGATCTTTGAGCCATTTTTAAAAAAAAAATTCTATACTTGTTTAAGCTTTTTTTCTACTAAATATTTGCAAATACATCAAAAATATTTTTAAATGTGTACAGAGATAATAAACATTTTTTTTAAAATAATATCGTGGTTTTTTCATAGATTGCAAAGCTGATTCTATTTTGTTTAAAAATAAATAATCTAAAAACATATTCTTATAAAATACCACGTTTTTAAAAATACCATTTAAAACATATAAAGACTGTACCAAGTCTAAAACGGCCCTTTTATGGATAAAAGTCCCGTTAAAAAATACACAAAGGGCATCAATGCATCTTATAATATTTTAAATTCTTAATTTGTAATATTGCAGGCTTAAAATGACGCATGAAGATATAAAAAACATATTTATAGATAATAAAATTTACAAACAGGATTTCTATACTTTTTAAGCTTTTTTAAATAAATAAATATTTGCAAATACATCAAAAATATTTTTAAATGTGTAAAGAGATAAAAAACATGTTTTTTAAAATAATATCGTGGCCTAAAGAGAAAAATATAGAAATCTTAAAATCTCACGCAAAATTCTTAAAAAGAGGGGTTTTTTCATAGATTGCAAAGCTGACTCTATTTTGTTTAAAAATAAATAATCTAAAAACATATTCTTATAAAATACCACGTTTTTAAAAATACCATTTAAAACATATAAAGACTGTACCAAGTCTAAAACGGCCCTTTTATGGATAAAAGTCCCGTTAAAAAATACACAAAGGGCATCAATGCATCATATAATATTTTAAATTCTTAATTTGTAATATTGCAGGCTTAAAATGACGTATGAAGATATAAAAAACATATTTATAGATAATAAAATTTACAAACAGGATTTCTATACTTTTTTAAGCTTTTTTTAAATAAATAAATATTTGCAAATACATCAAAAATATTTTTAAATGTGTAAAGAGATAAAAACATGTTTTTTTTTAAATAATATCGTGGCCTAAAGAGAAAAATATAGAAATCTTAAAATCTCACGCAAAAATTCTTAAAAAATGTTGTCCGAATTAAAACAGAACGAAAAATAGAAAAAAATGCAAAACATTATGTGTGCATCTATTTATGTGTAGTGGAAAGCTGCTGGAAAGCCCTCCCTCTATCCCTGTTCGGCGAACAGGGATAGAGGGAGTCCCTGTCCAGCTTCTTTCCACTACACATAAGCGTACATCGTACATACAGTGGCCGCTGTATATACATCTGATGTTTGCTCATTTTATTATTATTCTCGTCTGGTATATGAACTTAAACGAAATCGGCACACAGCAGCAATATAATAAAGCCTTACAGGTACTTTCTTCTCGGCCTATTCTAAAATCTCTTTCGGTCCAGCGTGTATCTTTTAACGGGACTTTTACTCAAATCCAGGTAAAAAGGGTGCCGTTTTAGACTCGGTACAGTCTTTATACAATTTTAAATGTGTATTTTTAAAAACGTGGTATTTTATCTGCATATGTTTTTAGATAATTTATTTCTTAGCAAAATACAATATTATTTATTTAAACTGCCTGTTTTTTTTATCTCTATATATGTCATATAAACTAGTGCGCGCCGCTGTTATGCCAAAACGATATACAGGATGTTTAAAGTTAAGGTCGGACTCTATTGCTAACTTTTTATTATCAGAGATGCGATTCTTTGGTTAAACTGGCAAAGTTTTGTAATTTTACGCTGATTAACATGGTAATATCAAAAACTCGGTCCAGCATGCATCTTTTAACGGTACTTACATCAATAAGACGCATAAAAGGACCGTTTGAGGCTTTTATCCCTGTTTATTAAATATTGGTACAGTTTATATATAATTTTAAATGGTATTTTTAAGAATGTGGTATTTTATCTGCATATGTTTTTAGATTATTTATTTCTTAACAAAATATATATCATTTATTTAAAAAGTGTTTTTTATCTCCGTATGTGTCATATAAACTTGCGCACTGGACCTTCGGGGAGAAAGCGCGTTAAAAACCTGTCGCTGTTGTGAAAACGATATACGGGGTGTTTAAAGTTAAGTCAGCACTATTGCTAACTTTTTTATTATCAGAGATACGACTTTGGTTAAATTGGCAAAGTTTTGAATTTTTTTACGCTGATTAACAAGGTAATATCAAAAACTCGGTCCAGCATGTAACTTTTAACGGTACTTAGGTACATCAATAAAACACATAAAAGAACCGTTTTAGGTTTTTAACCCTGTTTATTAAATATTGGCACAGTCTATATATAATTTTAAATGGTATTTTTAAAAGCGTGGTATTTTATCTGCATATGTTTTTAGATTATTTATTTCTTAACAAAATATAATATCATTTATTTAAAAAAGTGTTTTTTATCTCCGTATGTGTCATATAAACTTGTGCACCGGACCTTCGGGAGAAAGCACGTTAAAAACGTGTCGCTGTTGTGAAAACGATATACAGGGTGTTTTAAAGTTAAGTCGGCACTATTGCTAACTTTCTTATTATCAGAGATACGACTTTGGTTAAATCAGCAAAGTTTTGTATTTTTTTACGCTGATTTACATGGTAAAAAACTAAACACAATTGAACATCTTGATTACGTAACTTAATCAGAATTTAATAATGCAATAGTTAATATATCAAAAACTACTAACTTTTGAGTTGGGTTTAATATAACTTATTTTAATTAGAATTTTACATTAAGTAAAATAAAATTTGTAGCATTCTATTTTAAAAAAGTAAGTTTTGCTGCATATCACGTGACCAAGACGTTTAAATGTTTTTCGGCATTCCCGTTTTAATTAGCGTAAAAAAAACAAAACCCTAAATCGTATACCTTATCCTAAGAAAAACTAGCAATAATGCCGACTTAATCAGTACCTAATATTGCAATGACATTTTTAACTGTTAATATCTCAAAACCTACGTACTCCTGAAAAAATTTTGTCTTGACCTTGATTAACCTTTAAAATTGTATAACCTTGAAAGACTTGGAAAACTTTGTACCCTTAAAATGACCTTCCACCACCACCAGAATTTGCCCTTCTTGAAAATATATTAGGATACGTATAAATACATGTACCCGCATAGTGGCTTTATCAGTTCATCCTAAAAGTTGGTTTTCATATACTATTAACGTTTAAAAAATGGCTGCAAGTAGAAGTGCTAATACTAAACGCCCAGTTGCCGTAGTTCGGCCGTTCAGTATTAATGGCCAGCAGTCATGTATAAAGTGTAACTTATATAAAAAAATTGTTGGAATGTTGGGGTTATGCGAAACGTGCAGTGTAGTGACGTACAGACCAATAACACGTACAGAGTCGCCAATATCCATCAATTCAAGTCCTCCATCGTCACCTCCAGCATCACCACCGCCACCTCGAGCCATAACACCATCGGACGATGAGTCAATTGCGTCGGAACGACAACTGTCACTCCATGAGTCGGACATAGCGTCTATGGATACGTCAGACGAGGAGTCCTTCCGTCCTCAGCCGGAGGATGATGATGGTGACGACCCCGACGACGTAATGTGGTCCTTGCCAACACATGTTAGTCGTGAGGAATTCCGACAATTTGGATTTAGGCTCGATGTGGATACATCAGACGACGAGATGTGATCCCCGCCAACATCTGTAACTCGTGGGGATTCCACCTTTTTGGTTTAAGATGCTAGTTTAGGAGTATTTGTATATATATATTTTTAATTTTAGTATTTTTTTATTAACTTTTAGGTATGTAAATAAAATAAGGAATTGTCATGTTAGTTTTAAAATTATTTGTATAGATTTTTTTCCATTTTTGTTTCTTAACTTTTTCCTAAATAAATAAAATTTTAAATATATAAAAATAGTTTATTATATATGCTAATCTAAACTACATTATTACAAAAAGGTTTTAAAAATAAAACAAGTATTAAATTGCATAAATTTTATTAGATAGATTTATTTGTTACAGTTCCATTTAAAATATTATAAGATAAAAATGAGTCATGTATAATTAATGCATTTACTTTAGTATCTTTTGGAAATTGGCTCTTGCTCGTTTGAAACTCCAACTTTACATCGACCGTAGAAGATCTGATGGCTTCTGGCTGATTGCTGCAATCAATGACAAACACGGGGTTTTTAAAATATTCGGTTAAATCCATCATAGGATCATTTGTTTCACGCCCATAAAAACCAGATTGAAAATTTTCATAAGCATAATAGGCTGAGGCATACAGTTTTTTCGAAAAATCAAAGTTCCATCTTTCGTATGGATAAACTGCAGAATTTAGGTAAAGTCTTACATCACATATATCTGCGGAAGTAAATTGAGTTGCATCCTTTTCTCTATTATCCATATTGTTATTACTTTGAAAAGAAATTATGATGTATCGAGGTTTTTCCAAACTCGTGCTCGTTCTTACAGCCCAAACATCTGATGAAGTTTGTCGAAGGCTAGGTAGTTGATATAGATCCCAATTTCTGTAAGACATCTGGATATTTGCATTGCTCCCACCTTTGTTAATACGTGACATAATTTTTAATTTTTGGTGGTCATCGGGAATAATATGACGAATTTTCCACTCTATTTTAGTTATTTTTACATCTGCATCACACTCACCAATATAGGAGTTTGTAAAAGTACGAGCAATTATTAAAATTAACTCCTGCTTAATATTGAAAATACCTTTATGGTAATCTTCGGCAAACCCCATAAGATACTTTAGTGGTAATTTTCCCGAAAATATTTGGTTTGTTGTATCAAGAATAGCTTGGTTGTTTTCCTTTAAACCCCAACCCAATGGTAAAAGACTTTTTGCTTGACTGGAACCAAATGAAACCATGGTTTTTAAAGTTGTTGTGATTCCTGGTTTTCGCACAACTGCGACTTGTTCACCGCCCATTTCATAACGGATTTCATCAAATAAAAAAGCTAAGGTATTGTTAGACAAGAAACATTTTTTTGTTGCATCTTTAGGCTCGAAAGTACCTTCAATATAAATGTAGCTCTCCGATATATCCAAAATTATATCTTGAAAATGTACTGGAATACGTATTTCATCCGAATTTTGAAATGATGGTGATCCATAAGGTTTGTAGGTGTGTTCTTGTAAACTTATAATCGAGTTATCTAGGATAGGCGCATTGAAGACTTCGATTTTTTCACTAGTCATAAACATTATTTATTTATTTTTTGGTTTTAACCCAATCGACTTTAAAAATGTAAATCCTTTTTAGAGAGCTGTTGTCGTCGTCGTTGCCGCTGACTGTGATAATGTCCTTTCGCTGCGAGATTCGAGCTACGAATGACTGTTGATCGGCGGGTGTTTTTATTTTTATCCTTTTGCTTTGGCTTTTGTTGTATTAAAGATAACAAATGAAATTGTCTATTAAAGCAAAAACCCATAATTAGACAATTTTTTTCAATTCCAACTTAATAATGATTTTTTCTCCTCTAAAATCTATTAGGTCACCGTTATCATCCAAGATGCGTAGCGTAATGTTGTCAATAAACTGACGACCAGTCGGAGTAAGTGGCATATAAATAATATTTTGTGGTTCTTTCGTTATTTTATATCCTGGTTCAACGTCAATATCGAATTCGTATAATATATGACATTCTTCCGAATTTAAATGTGCTCCAGTTGTTATGTTACAATCAACTCTTATTATACGAACATTCATGATATCAACTTGTGATGTGGATTCATGTTTTTGATTACTTTTTAATACCTCGCTATTGAAACCCATTATTTTACCAATGCTGTTTGCACAAGTAAAGTCAATTATGTATTTGGACCTAATTTCACACTTTAGGGTATTATTATTTGGTATTAATGACAAAATATTTTCGTCTTTATCATTGGTTGATACTTGTAATGCTGCAGTCATTGCTTTTTCTATATTACTTATTTCATAAGCTCCAGGAGTTATTTTTAATATTGTTGATCTCTGTTCCATTTTTTTTCTGTATCCAAAGCAATTATTTCTTTCCGTAACGTTAAAAATAGAATTATAGCTGTAGAATCCCAAAAGTGCCAAACCATATTGACTTGTTGCATTCAACTCGATTGGTGGGAAAAAGTTTGAGCTTAAGACGCTATTTTGTCCCGTCAGGGTGAATGTGTGCGACATGACTGATACCAATTATAGCATTGTTAGCATTTTTATTGCTGATTACAGCAGCAAATTAAACAACTCAATCTTTTAAATCTCTTTATTGGTTTTGATGACTGTATGGAATTTTCTGCACGTATGTTGATATCATTTACTTTGCAGTAACAGCAAAATAATCTTTTTACCTTATCACCGTCTTTTTCTTCTTTAATGGGTTTATACTGCTCCGTACAATACTGATATTTTAGGATATCAATATCGTTTTTCAAATGTGTCGGTAGCCTATCCCAAACTAAGGGGATTTCTTCAGGGGTACAAGCAATCACTACTTCTTTAGGCATGTTTTGCAGTTCTGATGATGTCATTTTTAACAAACTGTTACCACAACGTGAAAATGCTTTAAGTGATAAATGCATTTTCTTGTAACTTTCACGATCCATTTTAGGGGTTAAATACATATTGTTATGTAGAGAGAAACTGTAAGCACAAATGTCCACACCAGACTGTACCAAACTTTTGTTGTTGTTGATATGTATACTCTATATTTTTTGCTGCTTCACGACCGGTTTTTAGGTATTTTATCAATTCTAAAGGTGGTTTTAAGTCGCCAAAGCTGTCGTAGTAAGTTACATGTGATGCAAACTTCTTATATGCTACCCAGTGCGTCCCCACCCCTGCATACTATCCAAATTAACAATTGCTGATTCATATCGTCTAGGACCACGTATGGGTAGAAAATCACGCATAAATACACCTCTAAAATGTGGTATTTTCATCTCGGCAGCATAATGTTCCAAATCTATATTGGATAATGGGCGTTGGGGTAGGGACTTTATTAGTTTTTTGTTTGTCTCTTATTACTCATGTATAAACCCAAACCAGATCGATATGGTTTAAGAAAGAGACCATACCCATTTTTCGATGATTTTAGTTGTAATGATGATCCAGTTTTATTTTGTTTCACATTTTTTATTGCACGCACAATTCCAGCAGCCCCACCAGCTAAAGATCCTAAAGCTGAAAGACCAGCAAATATTGGGATCAATGGTAATATGCCACCTTGCTTTGGTATTGGTATAATTCTGGGGGTGCGGATTTTTCGTTTACCACCTGCAGCTCTTAAAAACCTACGTGCAGCACCAAAAGCGAGTTTTGATGCTTTCATTAAATTTTTTCAATAAGTTTATTACCTCCAGCTTTATGTAATTCTGATCGTATAGGTTGTCTAAGCGCTGATCCGAATGCTAGTTTTTTTACACGTTTCCCCTTTCTCTTACATGACGATGTTTTTCTTTTTTCCGGACATTTTTTTAACACCCATACCGAAACGTTGTTTAGCTTTCATTATGTTTGTAACTAACCAAGCAGCAGCCTTTTCACTAGCGCTCGCCTCTTTTGATTTTACTGCTCCCAAGCTCGTTGTTCCAACTCGGAGTCGGCTTGATGACGTATCTTTAAATTATTTTTATTATTTAAATAACTTATATCGTGTCTTTTGCATGCGGTATCTAGTGGGTTAATACCCCTTATCACCTCTTGCTACACGTTTTTCAACTTTTGTACCCGGACCACAATACTGATAGCCGGGGATGTGGAACTCGAAAGGAAGGTTATTAATTAGTGAATTAACTAAACCTTTCCCAGTCTTATTTGAATAACGAGACCGTCCACCTCGTTTGATAGGTGGCATCTGACTTACTAAAATTAAAAAGTATTATTTATTTTTATCTACATATGTGGTTGGATGGGGTCTCAAACAAAAGTTTAATATCGACAATTTGATGAAAAGTGATCCGGCCAAATGAGAAAACCCCGATTTTAGAAAACATGGCCCTTTGTTTCCATTATCAATTCGTGGATTACTTATCGGGCCATCTAATTGCGGAAAGACGAATGTTATGATTTCGTTAAGCTTACACATCCTATGGGATTGCACTTTGAAAATGTTTATATATATTCAAAGTCGCTATACCAACCAAAATATGAATATTTACGTAAAATTTTATCTCCAATAAAGGGACTTGGTTACTACACATTCAGTGATGCAACAGATATCGTGGAACCTTCAGATGCGAAACCAAACTCTATTTTTATATTTGATGATATAATGTGTGAAAAACAAGATGTTATACGCTCATATTTTAGTATGGGACGTCATAAAAATGTGGATTGTTTTTATTTAGCTCAAACTTATTCAAGAGTTCCCAAACAATTAGTACGTGATAATGCCAATTTTATTATTATGTTTAAACAGGATGAAATGAATTTACGCCATATTTTCTCTGATCATGTCGCACCAGATGTTACTTTTTCGAAATTTCAAGAGATGTGCTCAAAATGTTGGGATAATAAATATGGTTTTTTGGTTATTGATAAGGATAGTGACTTAAATTCGGGTAGATATCGAAAAGGATTTGACAGTTATATATATGTATAAAATTGAAAGAAGTAAATCATTCCATCATTGTTCGAGTATGGGATAACATCATTGCAATATGAATGAGCAAATTGAGTTAAAGCGGAAATTAGTCGAGGCTACCGATGCTGTTAGAAAAAAATTTAAAAAAATTAAATCAGCTCATGTGCAAGAAAACTTGGAATTGGAAAAATTTTATGAACCCATTAAAAAACCATTGACATCCATTTCTAATGTAGTAGTAAATCAGCCAAAAAAAGGGCAACAAAAAACAGCCAATGCACCAGCAACGCCTTCACCACAAAGGGCCACCTTTATACCAATGTTGGTTGGTGGTGCAAGAAAGAAGCCAATTTTTCATACTTTGATGGATCCATTAGCAGAACAAGAAGAAGAAGAAGAAACGACATCATCCAATTCATCATCTTCCTCATCACCTCCAACAACCAAATTGGGTGATAGTGATGAACATAATCGTCGGTTTTTAACACCACCACCATCACCGACATATTACAAACCTAAGGGTAAAGAATCAGAAATAATTCTCGAAAAATATATAAAAGGTTTATCTTTAAAACCGTCTTTATATGATACTACATATGGAATATATAGATTAAATAGAGATACTTTAAAAATGGGTAGACTGATAGTTCATTTTAAAAATGGAAAGGTGTTATTTTGTGATAATAATGGGGAAGTAATAAGTAAATATGATGGCGAAGATGAACTATATGATTTACTTTTTTAAAAAAACCTCCCATATTAGGCCAAGAGATTAAGATAAAGGAAGACATCTTAAAAAAATATAAAAAAATTTTAACTGTAACAGAAGCTGCATACAATAATTATAATTCTGAAAAAGGATTAAGAGAAACAAAATGGTTAAAGTATACAAACATAATAAAACCTCTAATGACTGATAGTAAATTGGGTGGCGCAATCGGTCGACGACGACAACGAAGAAAAAAGGTGTAAATTTTCACCTGCCATTAACAAAACATCTATCAAACAAGAAACCTCAATATGTTTATTGGAATAATCCAAAAGAATTGGTAAAACGATTACGGTTGTTGGTTAGTTCAAAAATGGCAGGTCATACTGGACATGACAATGAAATTATGTCCATTATAGAGGAACTTCGTGAAGAGGGAATTATTTATTAGGACATGTAAGTGAATATTTTCGCCAGTAGATGATCAAACATTGTCGATAAAGATAATATGGAGCCTAGCGTGGAAAAAATGAAAGTTGTTAACGAGATCTACAGACCGGCAAGAAAAATTTTAAACGAAGGCGAACATTAATTAAAGGTTATGATGACTTGTGGCAGATTGATTTAGCAGAAATGCAACAATATGCCAATTGAGACGCCACTGTACAAAATAATTTTAATCTAGCTAAGCCTACATATAAGCGTCTTATTATTTTAAAACCTCTTAAAAAATGGCAAATGTAAAAAATTGGGTTCATCACAAAATACTAATTTACATAAACCAGAGTACCAAAACGAACTGCTTTTACCGATTACCGCTGTCAAACCAATGTCAAATCGCTATTTACCGGTCGGTAAACTTTGGTTAACTTACGGAACGTCACCTAACTTACGAAACGTCACCTAAAACAATGTAAACATAAGTTTTTAGAATGACTGATCAAAGCCACAGTTACTTTCAGCATTCATGGACATCTAAAGGTCGTATCAATGTTATTTGAAGGTTAAAGTAAAAATTTGGTCTTAAAATCTGAAAACCGAAAAATTTGGTCTCAAAAATCTAAAAAAATGTATTCTTACTTGTTTGGGTTAGCTAACTTCAGAGGATACTACAGGATTACACTCTCTAAGTGTGCCGATCAAATGCTCTTGATGGGACCTAGTTCATTTTAAGCGTCTTTATTGCTTACTTTGGGGCAATTATTTAAATTTTATGACAACAAAAAATGTTGTTTTTGTTTTTCGTACACAGCTTTTTAACGTGTAAAATTGGCAGATATGGGTTCCATAAATTGTCATGATTTATCAGCAGCACCCTTCAACAATGACGACTTGCCTGTTTACTGCCAACATATATTTTTTTTGGGGGTTTTCTTTATTTTATTTTCGGCCATCTGCTTGCTAATATGCAAGTGAAGAGTCATTTGTAAGGCTAATTTTTATTAAATTAACGTTAAAGCGAACTAGGCATTAAAAAGTCGTACATGAAAAAAAAAACATTTTAGTTCTGAGAAAAACAGTGGAACGCCATGTATTTTTTTTAATATCTAGTTCAAATCTCGCTCAAACGCTAGTGGAAAAAAAAGTGTATCAGAAAATGCGTCCTAAAGCATAGAGTGGTTGTGCGCAAAATTTCCTAAAAATATTTAGGATGGTATTACAGATATTAAAAAAAAACAATATTTTGGGAAAACTTTGTCATCAGGCATCTTAAAAATTAACACATTTTGGACCAAGGTTGTATTGAACTTTTCTTCATAAAATGACAAACAAAATTATCCAAGAAATAATAAACAACCTTGATCACAAGGTAGCTCATCTGTCCGCAACTGGCACGACTGCAAGAAGCACCTATTAGGTAGTTCAGTATAACTAGTTATATGGCTTTTGTGAGGAATAATTGGTGGAACTATATTGTAATGGGTCAAGTTTCTAGTAAAATCAATACTTACGGTATCTAATACTTTGACCTTATACATCTTCGTGAGCTGTTCTAACGATAAAAAGTTATTTGCCTATTAGTTTAATACCGATAAAAACCTAATTAAAATAATTATTTTTAATTGTAGCTGTTTTATATTTTTATGCCTTTTTGAAGTTGTTCTAACTTTTTTAAAACTATATACTTTAGTTTAAACAAACATTCACACTATTTTAAAACAGGGCTGTTTACCATGCGTCCTGCGACCTTATTTTTCCCAGCCTGTGAAGCGGTTGAGTAACACCCTTAAAAGTGGCCTTTGGGCCAGTTGCTCCTGGACGGCCTTACCTCAAAACCTACACGAGCTTTAATCAAATTCAAAATTATTGTCAAAAAAAAAAACAATTTTTATAAAAAATAAAAGAATGCGCGATTTGACCATGATTTGCCATTTATTTTCAAATGTATCTAACCCTTTAGAGTTAGAGTAAGAGCCCGTGAGCGGCTGACCTTTGTCATTTTGTAAAAGCTGAAAGATTGTCAGTGCATGCTCCCAACATAGGAAGAAGTAATGGTAGTTTATGAAGTTTGACTCATAGTGTCTTTGGCAAGTACCAAGTATCAAAGGTCATTTTGAAAAAGCTGAATATTGTGTATGTTAGAAGATATTTTCCCAGTTGGCAGACAGTTTTGACAGTTCCAACCCGTTGACAGACAAACATTTTTGTGTGGCCCCATGGTCCGATAAAGTTAAATATTTCTGTTATTTAACAAGATATGACAAAAAGTCTTATATAAGAGTTGTAGGGTTTCCAAATAGGCATGTTCTAAAAATATTTTAATCTATACAGACTGTTTCAAAAAACAATTTTTAATTTCACAGCAATAACTTTTTTAGGACACTCTGTATACATAGAAATAGTTTTAGGGCATACATATTTGAAAACCCTACATATCTTATATAAGACTTTTTGTTATTTCTTGTTAAATAACAGAAATATTGGACTTTCTCGGACCATTGGTCCACTCCAAAATGTTTGTCTGCCAAAGGGTTGGAACTGTCTAAGCGACTAAGGAAATATCTTCCAACAGGTACGCAAGTACAAATATAAAATTTAGCGTTTACAAAATAACAAAAGTTAAGTTTAAATTTTTTAACCTTTGGTACCTGGTACCTGCCAAAGCCCTTATAAGTCAAACCTCATAGTCGGCCTTCGCTTTTACCTATGTTAGGAGCATGCGCTGACAATCTTTCAGCTTTTACAAAATGACGGGTCTGCCGCTCACGGGCTCTTGGACTATTTATAAACTTCCGTCCCCCAACAAATAAAAAATTTAGTGTGCAGCCACTGCAATGCCTTTGAGTGACCTTTATCTATGGGGAAATGTAAAAAACGACATATAAAACCCGTGAAAATTTCAAAAAATTTGCAGGACTGAATGAAAATACTTATCACCCTGGTAGTAAAACGATGTTAAAAAGTTTTAGGCATTAATTTAAATATTTTAATTTTTTTATAATTATTATTTTTCTTTAATTAAGCCATTTAATTGAGATTGTGGTAATTTAAAAAAATATATATTATTTTAAAATGTTACTAAGTTTGGAAAGTTTTGTGTATACTTTACAATAATTAAAGACAATAAAAGGTCAAAATTTTAGAGTTGCTATAAGGTTTAATTTTAAAGATTTATAAAATTAATAACGGTTTTGGGCCCCAACACTTATTCCTCGTAAACATTTTACATATCAGTAAAATTTATGTGTAAATCTGACCCGGCATCGTCAATTAAAAAAATCAATGAAATACATTATAAGTCTTTATTTGAGGAATACAAAATTTGGTTATTTGTATGTTATTATAGAGAGAACTCAGGTATTTGTTTTACATCAAAGAAAAGTCAGGTAAATGCTAAAAATGCACCAAAAGTCAGGAAAATTTAAATGTTGACCTGGTAGATTACATCACTCTACTATACTTTGTTTACTATACCAGGTGTCAATTAGAAAACTTCCCACCCTTAATATCTTTCTTGGAGTTAAAAATATGACAAATCGGAAAGACCCGTCAATTTTATTTGTAAGGGGGACACTTAAAATGAATATGAATATTTTAGCCTTCTTGTTTCAACCCCTAGAGGGGTAGATGTCACCCTTAGAATATTAAATGGGAATGGGGGTCAAGTGATACATCATTTTAAAGCTCCTGACGAGTACTTTATAACCCTAGGAATATGAAGTCAATATCTTCACCTATTACAAAATGGCGGTATTTTGAAAATTAAAAATTATCAAAGCGCCTGGCAGAGCAAAAACATTTTCCATGGTTCCGTAAGTCAAAACCATTTTAAAAACTTTGTATACTGGGTCTCCGCTAATGAATGATACACAGAAAAACCACAGATTCCTTATGCCAAAATATTAAGATTTAACCAAACATACCTAATATCCAAAAGTTTATAATAAGGAAGATACGGGGGTGTCGCATAGTAAAAAGAAAAAGTAAATTTATTTTGATAATTGTTCCCCTCTTTTTAAATATCTTAATAAAACGGTATCTAGGGGTTTTTAAACATTAGCTTTTCAAATCGAATAATAATTTTTGTGTGTAGACTAGAGGGCGTTTGTACACTATTTAAAATTCTCTAAAACTACCCAATTTTTTGTTACTACTCTGTATGTATGTAAACTAGTAAGCTTCTCTATGCTTTCTGTACAAAAAAGGTATACTTAGTAAGAATCAGTCTTGACAACCGTTTTTAAGGTATTCACGTTTTAGTTGTTCAGTGCACCCGAAAGTATGTACCTTCAATAACATCGTATTAGCTATAATTAAAACTGCTCAGATATAAATAGCTGATATCTAAAAACTCCTGGATACCGAGTTTTATTAAAATGTTTTAATCAATTTAAAAAATAACACTCCCGTATCTTCCTTATCATTAACTTTTCGATATAGGTATGTTTGTTTAAATCCTAAATGGGTATTTTCGCATAAGAAATCTGTGGTTTTTCTGTGTACCATTAATTAGCGGACACTCATCTGTATCATATGTTTATAAAAACCCGAATGACTGAAAACTATTCGACTAAACACTATCCAAATCTCTAAAATAAAACGAGTCCGAACCAATAATATGTGAAGTCTCTAAACTAACCAAAAACATTAACAAATGGAAATCCTTGCAAAATATACAACCAAAATTAAAATGGCAAATTTCCACAGTTTTTACCAAACAAAGCTTCGACAAGGCACGACTCTATCATTAGCTGATAATGCTACCAACTTTGAACAGAACTGCCAACCAAAATCGTAATTTTCACACCCTCACGTCCCTGACAAAAGCTATCCCTGGTCTTGCTTATGTCTAAACCCCTTCTCATAAAGAAACTCTGGTACCAGCATTTTCTTAGTGGTAAATAAATGGTAAATCTTTGTAGAGCCAATGGCCAACTCAAAACAAAGGTTTTTACGTTTTTAGATATAGAAATGTAAAGTGTTAGGCATCCACGTGGGGATTATTAAATGAACTGATGATGATCGTCATAAGAAAAAAAAAAGTTTTTATAAAAAAACCTGAATTTAAGTATGCATGTTACTTTTAAAAAGTTGCTGTCAAAATGCTTTTTTAAATATTTTAAAACCATGTTTAAATAGAATACCTTAATACCTATATGTCATAGAATGTTATATCCTTAAAACGAATCATTAAAGCCCGCCCAGTCATCAAAACGGCCTACAACTTTTCATTCAATAGCGTTAGCATTTTATAGCGGTTAAATATTTTGAAATAAGCTACCAATCTACATAGCAAATCAGAAAGTTGCTTTAATGTTGTATAAGTGGATAAAAACTACATTAAAAAGTTCTTTCTCCAAACTTAGTAATAAACTTTTAATTTAGATTATGAAATAGCGGTAATTAAGTATTATAAGGTAAAAAAAGTTGAAGAATTGTGTATGTGGCAACAAATGCAGCATTCTTAAAGCAAAATACAAGCAAAGGTTGGCAAATTTTAATTTGTTTTGCGTTTTCCTTATTTTTTTAATTTGTTATAATCAAAATTAGCATTATTAAATTAAAAAATCTTTACATTTTAAAGTACGTTAAAATTAACCCAAAGATATAAAATATAGGAAAATTACTTTTTGGTAGATTCTGACCAATATTAATTTTTACACAGAAATGTGAACGTGGTCAATAATTTTTAATATCAAGATCAATTTGTTTGGGAATAACAAACAATTTATTATCTATAGTATGGCAAAGTTCAACATATGGAAAGTAAATATAATTAATGAAAATGATAAAAATAAAATATTCTCATCACTAATATGTACATGTAGTTCTAAATGTAAAATTTTGTACAAAAACCATAAAAGATATTTAAATTATTTCTAACAGTGATAAACGTTTTTTTTTCTTTAAAATTACATATTTTATTTGGTTCAATTCAACTTTAATAATCCGATATATAAAAACACGGATTAGTATACCATTTAAATTATTTAAATAAAATGTTTTTAAACAAATTTTAGCATAATCGTTTATAAGATGTACCTAACGACGAACTACGTTCTACATAAGTTGTATTTTATACAACCACAAAAATAAAAGAAATATATTGTTATAATAAAAAAACCTATGTACAATGTACAGGGTGTCCCATTTTGAGAGCTACTTTTTGTAAAACGAATGATACCGTAAACAAAGCCGCCAGAGCCCTCTTAGTTTTTGAGCTACAGAGTGATTTTAAAAACTTTGCATTTTTAGGTACTCCTTGTATCTCAGTTGACTGATAACATATCAAAAAGTAAAAACTGATTCTTATATATTTATTTTTGTAGAATGCAGTGACGTGATGTTTTAAATATTATTGTTTTTGAAATATTGACCAATGTTGTTTTTTTTTAATGGAGCACCCTGTATATTTGTCAAAAAAAATATATTTTTTTAAATAAACAATGACAAAATTTTCAATTTGCATATTTTATTTCCAAAATGTTACAGTAGGCCATTTAAACCAAATCAGTTACCAGTTTTTTTATTGACTTAATTACTGTAGTCGTGCTTACGTCACGACTTTTAAAATTGATAATTTATAATGTTGATACTTTTGTTATATAAATCTAGGTTGGTAGCACTTTCTTAAGCAAAACTTTTAATAAATGGTTTTTATAAAATAATTTTCTTAATTTATTGTTAGCATATTCTATTTTATTTACTGATATTTTTAATCAATGCAACACACTTTTTGTTTTATGTTTTTCTATATCAAGAATAAACTTAATATATTATGCTAACAATAAATAAATAAAAAAATTATAAAAACTATTTACAAATTAATAATGTTCTTTATGTAAGTGCTACCTACATACCTAGATTTATGTTACAAAAAAGACATAATTAAATAAAATAGCAAAATCCAATTTTAAAATTCGTTACGTAAGCACCACTGCAATAATCAACTCAAAAAAATGTTAACTGATTTGTTTGCATTGTCAACTGCAAAATTTTCGATGTGAATTGTGAATATTGGGATTTTTTTCGTTATGCAAGTTGTCTTTGTATCGGAGTTGGCTAAAAATGGATTCTTATACCGGGTGTCAACAAATTTATTAGACAAGCCATAACTCGTAAAGCATTAGACATCAAAGGAGAGTAAACGCATATTTTTCACTTTTTAGTCACACAAACAAACTAAGCTACCCAATTTATTTAAGAAACTAGTCATAAGCATCTTAACCAAAGTTTCTACTAGTTTAGCCGACGTCGGTATCATAAAAATTGGTCTTAGATTTGAAGCTAAGTTCGGGTCTTCTCCCTTAGGTAATGGAATAACCTTGGCTTTCTTGAGACATTCGGAAAATACACCCGAAGCAAATTATTGCTTGATAGCCTCCGCAAATGCCTCCACTGCTGAATCCGGGAGATGACGAAAAACTTTAAGAGTCATACCGTCCCAGCCAAAAGCACCGATGTTTTTCATGTCCGACATTACATTCCTAAGCTGATCGACATCAGTTGGCACAAGAAAAAGGTCTCACGAACATTAACATGTCGGTCGCAGAAAACTTAGTGCATCTCTCTCAGAATATATACTCTCATTCTCTTTAAGGTTTTTGCTCTGGTGCAATAATCAGAGTTAAGCTTAAACTATAAAAGTTTAACAAGCAAGACAAGTTATACCCCCCTTGCGCCCTGTTCTGTCCTCTCAATTCATTGACGATCCTCCAAGATTCTGCTTGCTTATTTCTCGCATTATTAATACGGTTACAAAAATATGTATGTTTCATTTCTTTAATAGTTCTCCTGTAAACTCTCCTGTATGTACAATAATATTTTATAAAAATGCTTTATTATTTGAGTAATATTAACGCATTTTATGTAAAAATGCATATTTCGGGCAAACATTTTTAAGCCTTGAGTAATTCATGACTTATGGAATATTTTCTTTTTTTTTTTTAATAAGGAAAGCCATATTAGATTTCGTTTTTATAATGGAATGAAATCACTCCAGCGGATCATTATATAACACCACATCACTCATGTCCACACTCATACACAATAGAGGAAACCTATTAAAGTTGCGTTTTGTTAAAAGCCTACCATACTTAATTAAGGGTTTAGAAGGAGAACGTACTTAGCACAGCCTTATGATCGGATAGGCCAGCACAACAACCGCCTAAAAGTCGAGGATGTGTCGCAACCTGTTCCCAGTGTACATATATGTATATAAACTAACCTTGGGTTTTGTTTAGGTAAAAACGAAATATAAAAGAAAAAGATATACATATACAGGGTGTCTTTAAAGGGTGCGGAGAAAAGGCTACAACAAATTTGTGAAGCTATAATAATTTGTGGAGTTAGATATAGAATGTTCTCTTAATTTTATTGTAAACTCTAAAACCGGCTAAAAAATAAAAAAGTATACGTAGTAAAATTGATTTAAGCAGTCGTTTTTAGGATATCTAAAATTATAAAAATACTTTCTTTTTGGCAAGATCTAAACTATACAGGATATTTCGAAGAAACATGCTGCGTCTAGACTTGCAACAATTCGCCGCGCCACATAGCGTGGACGTGGACGTGGACGGAATTCCCGTCGTTCCAAGGGCTTGGGAAATGATTCTGCGATGATTCAGAGCTTGTCGGTTTTTTGCATCAAAGGAGCGCAAATAGGTTGGCTTGTTTGGACGTTTGCGAATTGTTGCAAGTCTGAACGCAGCTTTAGATGATTTTAATTAAAAAAGTTTGAATAAACCTAGTCGCTAAATGTCTTAATTTTTGAGATAAAGGCTGATAAAAAGTCTTTTTTTTAAATTTTCAATTTTAATTATCAAATACTAAAATCAGATTGAATTTGTGACACTCTGTGTCTCTGAAGTTATCCACATATTTTATGATTTTTAAAATTTTACTAAAATTCCATATTTTTTACTGATTACCTTTTTTAAGTTAAGGATTATTAAAAGTATTGCCCAAATTACAACAAAATCATGATGGTATTATTATCATCGCAATAATATGATTTCAATTAAAACGAGCCACCTCATACAGTGAGGTCCAAAAGTCCGTCGCCACAAGGAAATAAACTTTTTATAATGAGCGATCGATCCCATTTAAGCCTATGTTCACTAAATTTTGTGACGTAATCTTTTCCCGTAATTTTTTGTTTAAAATCGTACTGGAATCTTTTTTCGCGGTTTGGTGTTATTTTTAGCTTTTTAGTCATTGGACTTTTATATATGTTTAGTACTATTTATAGTTAAATTGAGTAGTTTTTAGTACTGCAGTTACAGAGAATTTTAAAACCTGTAAACAAGGGTTACTGACCTTTGGATATTTTTCAAAGTAAATTTACGTTTAAATAGTTATTAAGGGTAAGATACCATTTATTAAAATTTTAAGTAATTTTATATTATTTGATGCAAGTATTTGTTTATTTTATCAGATAAAAAAATAATATGGCAAAAAGGTGGCGTCACAAATATAACCTATATTTTCGGACAAATATAGAAAATCGAGCGCTCCTTATTAAAAGTTTATATTCCTTGCGTCGCCCTATTCTAACTTCTAAGCCCTTCGGTATATTTTAATGAAACTTGGCACGATAATTTATAATCAAGGCCTACATTTTTTGACATATGATGATAGCTCTAAATGCCAAGGTGACAGCTATTCCTTAAGTAATTAAGTTGGATGTAAGTACTTAATGTGGCATTTTCTTAAATCACTTTTAAACATATTTTTTTTTATGGTGGTATAATATACAAGGTGTTTCATAAAAAATATCTATTTTTTTGTCATACCCTGTACATTATCAGCAATATCACCATTAAAAAAGCTTAATAGTTAAGAAAATACCACATTAAGTAGGTCTAACTTAATTATTTTCGGAAATATGACCATCCAAATCAGATATTTAGATAATTTTTAAAGTACCGTCATTTTGTATTCTAGGGTTATAAAGTTCTTATTAGGGGTTTGAAAATGATATACCACAAGATCTTCTTTTTCATTTGTTTTTAGATATATGTCGCCCAGCATGGCGAGAAGTCTTTTATTGGTCAAAAAATCCAGACCTTGGTCATAAACTATTGTTTCAAGTTTCATGAAAATATACTGAACAGTTTAGAAGTTAGAAGGGGAAGACGGACCTAAGGCCCTTTTAATTTTAGAGGGCCACATTTTAGTATCAAAATTTACTTGTTTAAGGTTATCCCTTCCCCTTCAACAGACCTTTTAAATGGAAAAATGAAAGTGATACCTTATTTTAAAGAATTGAAATCTCTTTCTTTATTCGTTTTTAGTTTTTAAACTTAGTTCAGTAGTTTTTGAGAAAATTTGCCATTCATACTAGCCACTGCTATAACTTTTTATTTTTTTAAGTAGGCATTAGTTACAAAAAGGTTAAATTTGGTTTTTTTACGACTGTTTAAAAATGTATACAGTTTTCATGTAATTTTAAACACCCACGCTCATTACCCACTTAAATTAGCTTTCTGTCAAACATGTTCTAATTTTGACATGATATATCCTAGTTGAAAGGAAAACTTTTTAAATTTTGCCAAATCTACTTACCTCTACTGGATAAATTTAAAAAGTGGGTCTGAAGGGGGTCCAAAGTATATGAGGGTCTTTAAGTTAATTGTTTACAATTCTATCAAAATTATTGTCTACCTAAGATGATAATACACAAGAGAAGAATAGTAAACAAGTTACCTAGGTATCTACCCGAATACAGGATATCCCCAAAAATAATACCAAATATTAGTTTTAAGAGTTGTTTCTGTTTAGACAGTGCTTTAATATTGATAATAAAAACAAGAAAAACACATTAAGCTGTATTTCTTTTATATTTTATAAATATCTTAATACTACTGGGTATCTAAACAGTAGGACCACATATAATTTTACTAAACACATGATACGAAAAACAAAAAAAAAAAAAAGAACTAGCAAACCGGCAGTAAATTGTTAAGGCTTCCGAGTTTATTGGATATGTCGCAGGTAAATGGTTCTTTTAGGCAAATTACTTCTGCCTAGGCAAATTGTGTATTTTTATTTTCAAATAATATTTGCCTATCAAATACCTAGCATTTGATTTTATTTGCCAAAGCAACACCAAATACTACTATAACTATGTTTACCGAATAATTATTTAGACAGTGGTTTATTGACATTAAAAATAATATAAGTAGTAAGTAGTAAGAGAGTTATTAAAATGTTAGTAAATAAAAAAGAATTGATTAAAGGACAAAACAACTACCCGATACTAAGAGTTTAATGAATATTTCTTTTTAAATGGTACTTTAATGGGTTTAAGTAAAGAAAAAACACAATTAGTCACTTGGGTATACCTCAAAGGAAGGGTTTTTATCAAAATTCGGTCGAATACTGAATTTCGGTTTTCGAATACGAATACCGTAAAAAAGTATTCGAATACGGAATATATTCGAATGCAGCCAAATACTCAGTATTCATGAATACCAGATTGGATATTCGTGGTTTTTATTAAGGACTTTACGTTAAAGAACTTGTTTTTAATCCAAAAATATGAATATTTCAGGTTAAATGCGATTGTTTAAAATACACGTTTTACATTATACATTTAAAATATGGTCTAATTTATTTTACTAACTAGGTAGATAATAGAAATCAATAATAGCTTAATTATTATTGGTCTTATTTTTGAATACAGCCGTTACTCTAAAAGATATCTAGAGTATTTTTATAATTGTATATTTCTATTTCGTTCTATCATCATTTAAATAGTTCACAAGAACGATAGAGAATAATTTCAACAAAAATGTAAAAAATCCACGTAGATGATTTTGCACCCACTTTTAAAATACACTCTGTAGAGCTAGAATGTTTTGGCAAGATTAGTTTTTTAGACTAGGCTTTAACATATTTATTAAAATTATAATATTTATGACAGGAGGACAATTCAGAGTAAAATTGCACCATAGCACAGTTTAGATCCATTTTTTAATACACCCACTAGAGCTAAGACGTTTTAACCAGAGTAAAAATGCTGTCTTTTAGATTAATCTAAGACATGTTAAAATAAGAACATTCTTGGCAAGTTGGCACTAGAATAGTGCCATGGCAAACTATAGAGGCACTTTTTGTATACAGGCCGTAAAGCTAGGAAGTTCTGGCACGGCTAAACAAGTTTTCTTTTGTGTTAGGATATGACATATCAAAATCTAGAACATTTTCGGCAGAAGGCTTACTTGCATTAAAAATTAAAAAAGTGACATGGCAACTTTAAGGCCTTTTTTGTGGATCCTTGGCAGAGTTAGGAAGTTATGGCAATGGTACGCGATGTAAAATGTTGGGCACGCAAGTGCGTTGATTGATTGATTATCAATCATTGATTTTGTTATTTAATGTTTACCTCACTCTGAAAATTATTTTATGACTTAATGAAGTTTAAGTTGGGGACCTTTCTTTTGATCTTTAAAATTTTTACTGACTTAAAGAAGTATTCCTTGGCATGCAGGACATCATTTTGCATTTTTGTACAAAAATGGCACATTGATCTAAAAAGGGTTGCCATATTCCTGGGCAATATTATAATAAAATTAGATCATTTTTGACAAAAGACAAGTTGACATTATAACATATCTTATACAGGCTGAAAATACAGGGTATGATTCCTTAGCTTATTTTAGGTAGAAAAGTTCATATAAATATATATGTCTTTAACTTTTTTTAACATACAAGGTTTAAAAAAAAAAAAAAAAATTACAAAAACATTTATTTTAGTAAAAACTTTTATCCTGGATTCCTATTTAAATAGGTTTTTAATATTTTTGTTACATAATTGCTAATTCAAAATTATAAAACCTAATTTAAAAAAGAAAAGATCCCGCAATAGTTCTTTTATGCCCTAAAAATATACAATTAAGTTTTTTTTCTCTTAAACTAAACAAGATACGGAAAAAAATTAAGAGGCATAAAGGCATAAGTGATAAATTACTTTCCTAATGTCAATAATAATATTGCCAAATTAAAAACAAAATTGGGTAAAGAATATTTAGGATATTTAAATTTTTTTTTTTGAAATGTTAACACTCTGTATCTCAAAAGTTAAGAGGTTTAGGACATATGTTTATATAAACTTTTCTTTCTAAAATAAACTAAGGAATCAAATCCTGTATTTTTAGTCATCAATTAAATTACTTTAAAAAAAAAACTCAAGTTTGTTAATAGTACCAAGTATCTAATTTTATCCGTTTTTGTGAAATTTGATTTTTTTTAATGCAGAGGTGTAATTAATTTAATTAAATTTTAACACTATTAACTTTTTATTGCTATAGTATCAATAATATTTGTAAAACTAAATTATTTCCTACTAATGCTTCTTTCCATAAGTAAACGGCTGTTCAGTAAGTCGGGATTGCATAGGGTGTGAAGATTTTTTTTTACTGTATTCATTTTTAATAAAGGTAATAAATTTAATATTTTCCTTTTTTTTCTTTAAAAATGGTATACCTTATTTTAACCGCTTATACCGTTCTTTATAAAACTGCCTTATAAAAGCATACATACATACCAACCATTTTAAAATAAAATTATAAAATTCAAAGTGCTCAAAAACACCGTTATTAATAATTTTACAAAAAAAATGTTTTTTTATATATAAAATGCTACTACATATGTCTGTATTCAAAACGTGATTTTACTGAAGAAGAAGAACGGTGCAAGATATCAATTCAAATAAGGTATACCTTTTTTGTAGAAAAAATATGAAGGAATCACAAATGCCAAAATGCCAAATTTGTCACCTCTGTTAAAAATACATACAAGAAATGAAAAAAAAATTGTCCCACTCTGTAAGAGCAATTTATCTATGAACAGAAGCATAAGTATGAGGAAATTTAGTTGCCCAAATCTTATTTATTAATACAAATTGTATCAATGGTTTAAAAGTTATAAATAAAATATTATTGTTTTTAGTCTAATTTTGGAGGTCAATAACTTCCCAAGGAAGCGCGATAGAACTTTTTTATACGAAGAATTAACATTAGTTTTGCGCACTCTTATCACCCCTAATATTAAAGACCTACCTTTCCGGTACCCTGTATATGTTATAAGTTTCAATTTCTAAAGCACCCAAACTAGTCATTTAGGTTAAACTTTTCGTATTATACCATAATTTGGTTAATAAATAAATAATAATTTTAAAAAATCCAATATCACAGTCCTATAATTATTATTAATCAATAAAATATCAAGCGCTTGTTTATCTTTAAAATATATTTATATAAAATTAATTTTACAAAATAACAGTAATATGACCTATTTAAAAAGGTACTGGCTAAACGACCGCCGGCGGTTTTTCTTAATTTTCAGAATAAAACCGCCGTCCGGAGGAAAGGGGGTTTTGTGGTACATCCTTTTGAAGCTCCTGACGAGTACTTTATAACCCCAGAATATAAAGTCAATATCTTGACCTACTACAAAATTGCGGTACATTGAAAATTACTCATAGATAACCTACATTTAGATCTGCAGTGGCAAGAAGCATTTTTCGGATTTTTACGACCTCGCCCAGTGGGTGGACGAACATGCGCACTTAAAAGCCGTGGCAAAATACAAACACCGGCACCCCGTACCCTTCGTCCGCGGTCGGACCGTAACGCTCATTAGCTACCGTACTTCGAACAGAAAACCAGGACGCCGTCAACAAATTCTTTCCTATTATGCGGGTAGTTTGTTTGGCGCCGGGTGCGTTTACCCTCAACTAGCTTGCGCACAAACCGGTTTTTCGCCCATGAAATGTAACTTTTGTTTTGCGCAGGTTATAACATTGGCAATCCATCGAGATCAGTGAAATTACCTGAATACCTAATTTGGATAGCCATATTTCCAAAGCTAATAAAGTTAGATATACCTAATGTGGTATTTTTTTAAAGCCCTTTCAAAAATTTATTTAATGGTGATACTAAAGATAATATCCAGGGTAGGACAAAAAGTATAGATTTTTAATGACGCACCCTGTATATTATATCAAAATTAAAAGATACTAAAAGACCTTTAAGAAAATACTACATTAGGTAAATCTAACTTTATTAGTTTTGGAAATATGGCCATCTAAATCAGGTATTTAGGTAATTTTCAAAGTACGGCCATTTTGTAGTAGGTAAAGATATTTACTTTATACTCTGGGGTTATAAAGTACTCCTCAGGAGCTTTAAAATGATGTGCCACAAGACCACCCTTCCCATAGGTATATTTTTTTAATGGCGCTTAACTCTCAGTTTGACATTTATATTTGTCATTTCTTGCCTAAAATTTGCTCTTTGTTGTCTTACTAAAGTGTTTTTATTTTTCTTTAAAAAATACCAAACAATTTAAAAGTTAGGAGGGAGTCCCGACTTTAGACAAGCACTGTATATTTTCTTCAAATAGGTTGTAAGTAAGTTTTCTTCGATCGGACCGAAATCTACATATTTTCAACAAGTGATGTTTACCTCCAAAAGGTATTATTCCTGTAGGTAGAAGGAGTTGCAGGGCAATGTGCTTTTCCGGCCATGGCCGGAAATATTTTTTCGGACGCTTATTTTCATATGCTCTCAATATTTGCGGATAACGTTTGTCAAAGTCAATTACCAATAAATGATAAAGTGATGCCTTGGCAACGTATTATAAAGAGTTTAAAATGTTTATATTTTATAAACAAAAAAATGCATAATTTATTACCTAAAACAAAAATTTAAGAATTATTTTAACTGAAGAAAAAATAGTATGAGCAACTCGTAGGAAAAGCATATATCCGAATTGTTGGTGGTTGCCCAAACTCCACCAAGTGTTATGTGCTTCACCATCGTCCAGAAATATATAGCTTTTCCTACATGTTACACGATATCCTATCGCTTTTGGCATTTTACATACTGCTTAAGCAGGCAGTTTTGGTTCATCGGCGAGTAATAGAATAACAAAACAAGCAGTATTAGTCACGCATGTTTACATGCCGGGATTTAGTTAGATTGTCTCTTTTCCTCACATAGCCTATGTGTTATGTTATTTAGCTCAACCTGTATGTATTGTTACATTTTTTATTTTTTAAACTTAATATACATAAATGATACATATTTTTTTATTAATCTAGTTTTTACTTAAAACTAGGGATGTTAGATGTCCGGTGTTCGATCGGACAGTTCGGTTTTTCTGATGTCTGTCCGGTCGGAAATTTTTATTGAACTTGACACCAGAATGTCCGTGTGTGTACGTGATGTTTAATTTTTCCTCGAAAAATTTTGCATTTTCCCTTTATTTGACTTTAAATCTATTAAATTTTGCATTTGACGAAAAAAGGCTAACAATTAACACTCTGTATCTCAGTTTGTATTGGGCAATGATCTGAAAAATAAATATGGATGAATGCAGCGAAAATCATAATAACCCCTACCTGGGCACTGCGCAGTTCTCTTGTAGGCATGCGCAGTAAAAATTTACTGACTAGCGAAAAACAAACAACAGGACCGGGTTTAACATTTTGTATATGATTTATTAATAAAGAAAATATACCAAGTAATTTTGTTTCTGGGTAAACATATTTAAATATTTTATTTTAAGTCTGTATTCGTCTTTCATAGCAGTCCCTAAAAAGTAAACCGGTTTTATATTGGGGACTATTTTTTGTTGTATAATGTTTTATTTTTCGGTCGTATCGCCGATTTTATTGAAATTTAGCAAACGAGAGTGCTTAAAAGCACTGATCTCAATTTAAATTCCGTTTTTTGCTAATACACCTTATTTTTGATTTATGAGGACCCACTTTGACTCAACCTCAAACCTGCACGGAATTTTTTCGCATTATTATCTTCCTTCTTAACACTACCTTGACACAACAAAACTGAATGGTTGGTATTTTATCATAAAAGCAATTAGTTTTGGTGTAACTTGTTTAAGGAATAAATCTCAATTCATAAACCGATATTTCGTTCCCGTTGCCGTAGCAGTTGTCGTTCAGTTAAATTTTGCGTGTAATGCCATTGAAATTGTTTATTTTTGTGGTTAGGGCCAAACTGACCTCATATTTGTAATTGAAACCACAAAAAAAAAACGCGGAATACAAATATTAAAATTGGTAATGGACCCAGTAATTAATTATTGATTTAATTTGCCTACAAATGCCAACTTGAAATAAACTTGATGATGTAATAATCTTAAACTAGTCTTAAAGCGCAATGGAATCGCTTGGACTCATTATTTAGTTTTGGCTATACAAAACTTAAATTAAACAAAAGTTAAAAGCATTCAAGAATTACTCACAACGCACAAATGAAACACCAAATACCAAATCACTATACCTAATAACGGTCGACCGTAGATGGACGATTGGGTTTGGGCCGACGGCGTCAATTTTACCTGGATTTTACAATAATCTGAAAATAAAACGGATAGCTAATAGAAAATGTTCCCCATATACAGGGTGGCCCACCATATTCGACACGGTCTGTAGCTGGATAACCATGGGGTTTTTACAAAAAGTAAATACTGAAACATATACAGGTCGGATAAGGCCACAGTATAAAACTATTTTGCTCTATACAGGATGTCTCAAAAATGTGTGACGTATCAAAGTTATATTTTTTAAATGGAACACCCTATATTTTATGATGGTTTTAAATTCTACTTTAAAAAATAATTTAAGTTTGTTAATAGTACCAAGTGTCTAATTTTATTCGTTTTTGTAATATTTGATTTTTTTTCAAAATGCAGGGGTGCAATTAAATTAATTTTATTTTAACAATATAAACTCCTTAAACTTTAAAATTTGTTACAAGATTAGGAAAAAGCTCTGCCTTATACCTTATAAAATAGGATATTTAATTATAAACTCAACATGTATTTTGGTACGTGTTCGTATTTTATCTCCTAAAAATAAAATATAATCATTTAAATTTAACTTCTGTTGTAACAACTCGCTTGGTTTTTCATATGCTGTTGTGTTTATATACGTTTTAACAGGTATATCGATATTAACATATTCAATAATTCCACTTGTAATGGGAAACCTGTAGTAATCAAATTTTGTGCCATTTATTAAAAGATGTTTTGACAAACCCTTTTCGCAAACCAACATAATATTCATGTAGCCATACAAGTTGTTTTCTGGCTTATCCTTTACACCATCTTCTGTTTTAAGCTTTTTTGCTAAATGATACGGATGAGTTAAATTACGTCCGAATTTGTCGAGAGTCATCTTGAAAATGATGTTATGTTACTAAATCAACTCTTTTTATTCAATAATATCGGCTTCCTTTAACTCTTCAATAATACTCATAATCTCATTTTGGTGGTTATTATTACCCACTTGCTTGCTAGCCATTAACAATCTTAATCTATCCACAAGCTCATTTGGATCATCCCAGTAAATATAATCAGTTTTATTTTTGTTAAATATTTTATGTTGAGTATCAATTGGTAAACCATAGCCTTGAAGATTTTGTGCTCTTGTAATTCGCAACTGTTTATCGCGTTCTTTTTGTTTTCTTATTCGCTCCTCTTTATACGTTCGAATAATGGTTTAATTGTTAACATGTACTTGACACCTCTGTTGCCAGCATGCTGTTCGTTTTCTTCAAAATTTCTCTTACTAGCATTCGTTAGTAAAACCAATTTTGCAAATGCTCGCTCATCTAGTGCTGTAAATTTGTTTTTTAACGGATTGGTCTTGAATATAAGTTCGTATAGACCAGGAGTTCCAATAAATTTTTCTCCTTTAACATAAATATCTGGGCCGTTAAATTCAAGTCGAGAATCGCCGAAAGTTAGATGATCAGTAGTCATATCATGTTTTAAATAGTTTCGATCGTACTCGTTTTCCGTATCTTTTATAAAACCTTCCACATATTGTCTAGGTAGCGGATCATACTGATCTAGATATTCTCGAAAGGATTCTTCCGGAATACTATCAATCTGAACAGGATTTAATTGTGGGTCGACTCTAAAGTCATCATCAAAGTAACTTTCTTCAGGTTGGTGCTCATAGATAGTTCTGTCTAAATTAGTTTCCTCTGTTTCGCCTTCTTCCATCATTTGATCATCTTCCGACGGCGCATAATCCATATATTCTTCTTCTTGTTCAGCTATATCATCTTGTTTTTTAACGGGACTGGCAAAGTTAAGAGGAGTTCGTGCTTTCTTTATTACTGTATGAGTAAAATTTTCGCTTTGACGTCTTTTTAAGGACTTTGGTATAAATGGTTGTCTATCAGATTGAGTGTTTTGTATTGATTTGGGTATTATTTTTGCCAAAGGTTTATACGTATTTTCCAATATAACAGCATTCTCATAACGACCAGCTTTTATTGAATCATATAATTTTTTTACACTACGCGAATGTTTATCAAGGAGTTGAAGAATGTTTGGATCTTCATGCAAACTCCGCTTATCTTCTGAGCGCTGATCGTCATCATTCGTGTCAAACTCTAGCTCGCCATTCTCACGTTGCTGCTTCTTTAAATCCTGGTATTTTTTTCGAATACTATTGGTAGCTTCATTTATTTTACGCCTCACATCCTTGTCCAACTTGTTCAAATCCATGGTAAAGATATATTTTTAATAATTAGCTTAAGCGATAACAGTCTTTATTTTCAAATACAGCACTGTTTTTCTAAAATACAGCACTGTTTTTCTAAAATACAGCACTGTTTTTCTAAAATACAGCACTGTTTTTCTAAAATACAGCACTGTTTTTCTAAAATACAGCACTGTTTTTCTAAAATACAGCACTGTTTTTCTAAAATACAGCACTGTTTTTCTAAAATACAGCACTGTTTTTCTAAATACAGCACTGTTTTTCCAAAATACAGCACTGTTTTTCTAAAATACAGCACTGTTTTTCTAAAATACAGCACTGTTTTTCTAAATACGGCGCTGTTTTTCTAAAATACAGCACTGTTTTTCTAAATACGGCACTGTTTTTCTAAATACGGCACTGTTTTTCTAAAATACGGCACTGTTTTTCTAAATACGGCACTGTTTTTCTAAATACGGCACTGTTTTTCTTAAATACGGTACTGTTTTTCTTAAATACGGTATTATTGTTAATAATCTTTATGTAGCTCTAGACACGTGTTGACTCAATGACGGGTGGGAACTAAATGATGGCAGTTATAGTATAGCGTAACATATATAAATATACTTAACATTCTGATTCAATCCTTAGTATTGTCAAAGACTTTGTGCTGTACGGTCATGCAGAAGTTTAAGAAAAAATCAATTAAGAAAAAACTGCTCGTAGAGGCAAGGGGATTCCCTTCGCGACCGCGTTTCAAAAAGCGAGGGAGGCATTGTACGTGGAGAAACCGCAAGATCTTTTCTCTGCTGCTGAAGTAGCTCTGAAAGCATTCAATGGGGTGGAAAAAGAAAAACCTGCAGATGTGTACCTTTACCTGTAGTCGGCGGATTTCTACCATTTTTAATACCACTTTTTGCCGGCTTAAGCGCCGTAGGAGCACTTAGCGGCGGAATATCTGGGATCGTAAAAGCTGTTAAAGATTCTAAGGCGGCGCAAGAAAGATTAGAAGAAGAAAAGAGACACAACAAATCAATGGAATCTATTGCGATTAGCAAAACTGGCAGCGGTTTATATTTAGGACCATACAAAAACGGTTTGGGACTCTATTTAAAACCCTATAAATACACATGACTCAAGAAATAAATTTAGTCTTACTTCAACCGCCATGCATACCTTTAGCTTGAGTGGTAATAGTTCCATCTTAGAAGCAACCTATAACCCGCCCATCTACTTGAGAGATGACACTAGTGAATACGAGCTTGGTTTAGTCAGTTTAGAAACGTTTAACGCCATACCCAACATTGATAATAGTAATAACAAATTTTATGTGGGTGATATTACTCTAGAAATCCCAATTGGATCATATGAAATAAGTGCAATAAATGATTATCTACAAGAGGCCATACAAGAAAAAAATAAAGCCATCAATAATTTTAATTGTACCCTAAGCCTAAACGGTAATGTTAATACGCTCAAGTGCGAGCTTGAATGTTCTCACAGTTGACTTTACTACGACAAATTCTATTGGAAAATTGTTGGGATTTCATAATATTTTGCTAAAGCCCAACGTTAAACATGTATCGCACACACCTGTAAATATTTTGAAAATTAACGTGATTAAAATCGAGTGTAATATCGTTACTGGTGCCTATCACAATAATAAGCTTGTTCATACAATACATGAATTTTCACCATCAGTACCAGCTGGTTTCAAAATTATAGAAATTCCTCAAAATGTGCTTTATATGCCCGTATCCACCAAAATTATCAGCAACATTAAATTAAAACTGGTTGATCAAGATGGTGAATTGGTTGACTTTAGAGGAGAAGTTATTACTATTAGATTACATTTGAGAAAGTCTTTATAAATAACTACTTCGTGACGTGTGTGTCAGTATACTGCAGAACGTTGTGCAGAGCACACGTGTTATGGTTGTGAAATATAACTCCAAGAAAATTGTTAATTTTAACCAGCTTTGGAACACTAAATAGAGCTTAACAGAAGAAAATATAAAATTTCTTGCATCCATAGGGCTTCTTGTTAAGAACACCGAAAATGTGCATTTTAAACGTGACAGATTCGCTAAACTTTGATAACTCTATTACAAAAATAGAAAGGCATAGCCATTTACCGTACTCCAGTTCTTTTAAAAATAATGATGAAATTCGAATACCGGTGCAGCAAACTGATATATACACCCTACCTTGGGCAAGTCATATTTATTTGGAAGGACGACTTTTAAAAGGGTCCGATGGAAGAGTTTCAGACACTGCTAAACTTGTAAACAACTTTGTGGGACACCTCTTTGAAGAAATTCGTCTTGAAATTGGTGGAAAAGTTATTGATTCGACTAGAAATCCTGGAATAGCAGCAACAATGAAAGGTTATGTCTCTTACAATGGTAATGAGTTAATTAAATATAAAAACGCCGGTTGGAGTATTGAAGATGATTTTACCTGGGACGGGATGGGCTCAAACGGAACTTTTAATGTTTGTGTTCCACTAAGAACATTACTAGGATTCGCTGAAGATTTTCAAAAGATACTTATAAATGTTAAGCATGAACTAATATTGTTAAGAAGTTCTTCCTATAAAAATGCCGTTATTAACACTGCCGATGGAGAAAATGTACAAGTTAATATTGATAAAATTGTTTGGAAGCTACCACATATTACAGTATCCGATGCTGAACGACTAGAACTTTTACAGATTGTTGGAAGTGGAGCTGAATTGGATATCGGTTTTAGAAGCTGGGAACTCACAGAACATCCTTCAATACCGATTGGAAAAACACCTTACATGGACCATTAAAACTTCTGTGCAGGTGGAAAGGCCAAGATGGATAATTTTAGGTTTTCAAACAGATCGAAAGGATAACTACAAGAAAAATTGTAGCTTATTTGATCATTGTGATATATCAAATGCAAAGCTTTATTTAAATTCTGAATTTTATCCATACGATAATTTAAATTTGGAAATTTCAAGAGGTATAATAGCTACTCTCTATGAAATGTACTCAGAATTTCAAGAAAGCTACTACGAAAAAGAAAACGAACCACTTTTAACTCCTAAAAATTTAAAAACAATGCATCCTTAATTGTAATCGATTGTTCAAGACAAAATGAAATCCTTAATTCTGGCATTATTGATGTAAGGATAGAGATTGAAACAAAAGAAAACTTTTCTGCAAACACAAATGCTTACTGTTTAATTATTCATGACAAACTTGTAAAATATTCACCATTAACAGGGTCTGTGAGAAGAGTTTAAATAACCGTAATAATACATTATTCTAAGAATTATTTAGCAATATGGCAACAATGTATTTTTTAATTTAAAAATAATTGCTTTACTGTAAACACTGCTATTTATTTTATAAGGCATTATTCTAAGAATTATTTAGAAATATGGCAACCATGTATGTATTTTTTTATTTTATAATAAATGCTTTACTACAAACACTGCTTTTTATTTAGTTACCACTGTTTTTACCGTTTATTATCTAACCGCAGCTATCTTTGTTATTGTTGACATATGCTTTGACCTTGAAAGCTCTACACCTGCGCTTAAGCCCTCCGCTTACACCCCGCGCAAGTATCCTCCACATGGTGGCCATTTTGTATGTCACATGATTTTTGACATATGACAGGTGACTGGTGACATTTGACAGATGACAGATGGCGTTTGACAGATTGGCCACGCCCTAAAATAACGCGTTGTGCAAGAACCTTGGCCCCAATTATACCTCGTTTGGCGTTTAAATTATCATATCCCCAATGGCCTAGTGGTATATGGCGTTGGATTCTCACACAGGTGGTCGGGTGTCATGGGTTCGACTCCCAGCTCCGGCGAGACTTTTTTAATTTATAGGTGATGACGTCTGGTCCCAATTATACCTCGTTTGGTGTTTTAATTTTCAAATCCCCAATGGTCTAGTGGTATATGGCGTTGGATTCTCACGCAGGTGGCCAGGTGTCATGGGTTCGACTCCCAGCTCCGGCAAGACTTTTTTAATTTATAGGTCGTTTCAATTTTAAGTTTAGGTGATGACGTCATCGATGGTTAGTTACCCCTATCTAGCACGTGGTGACTTAGGGCATAAAAATTCTAATTTTGCGTTAGGGGTTGAGATGGCACCAAAATTGCAGATCGAACCTGAAATTTCTCCCATGTATTTCTTATGGGAAAACTACCCTTATTGCCGCCGTGGTGCGTTAGCTCTTCTACTACTGCAAAAATTTTAGAATAAATTGCAATAAATTTCTTGCAAAAAACATCTAAACTGTAAAAACACCTGTGTTTGTGGCGCTGATCACGGATCTGAAAAAATTTTTAGTCGGAAACATTTGTTTCCGAGATATCCATCATTAAAGTTGGCATTTGAACTAACCTCATTTTCACTTTATTCCCCCTTCTTTGGCATACAATTCTTGATTTTAAGTTAAAGTGGTACACAATATTTGATTTTCACCTTTTAAAACCTCATTCTTCTACGTATTTTACACTTTTTTGAATTAAATTGCATAGCTTCGCTTTCAATCGTTTTTAATCGTAGCAGAATATGGTGGAGGTGGTGGAGCAGTGAATGCACGGTTGCAACGTTTTTAAAGGGACCCTTCCCAATTTATTTGATAAAAGGTGTAAAAAACATAGAAAAACGGGGTTTTAAAAGGTGAAAATCAAATATTGTGGGCCACTTTAGCTTTAAATCAAGAATTGTGTGCAAAAAGAAGGGGGAATAATGGTGAAAATAAGGTTAGTTTAAATGCCAACTTTGATGATGATTATCTCGGAAACCAAACATTTCCGACTAAAATTTCTTTCAGATTCGTGATCAGCGCCCCAAAAACCCAACATACCAAATTTGGTTAAAATCGGAGTTGCGGACACTTTCTGTACAATTACCGTAGTTTTTTGGTACATTTGTCTCATAGGGAATAATCTTTTGTACTCTTTTCTCGTGTGAACCAAGATCGTTTGACTAGGTAAGGTTGCCTCGTAAGCCTTGCAACATGGCGGACCATACGTCACATATGTATTTTGCTCATTATTTAATGAAGTTTTTAACAGTGTAGTTTGTGTTTTTGTCAATATTAAAGAAATACTTTTAAATACTGTTAATTCCAGTTGTTACCGTTGAAGTGTTGAAGGTTTAATATACAGACTGTCCACAGATGGGGTTAACAAGAGGACAAATGGACCAACTATCCTAATTGTCTTTATTTTTTAAGCAAAATATCATTTAGAAAATTTATTTAGAATAGAATTTTAAATGACTTTATTAACGTTACAGGGGTATCAAAAAGTTTCATGAAACTGTTTTTGGAGTTATTAAAAATTAATTATGTTAAATTTTTACAATAAAATGAACTAAACAACTCTTATAATTTGCTTTTCAAATACCTGCTTTCTCCAAATTCCTACACAACACAATTTTTCACTTGTAAACGAATGTAATCAAGAATTTTTCGTCAAATCAAGGAGTTTAATAAATTTTTGTATTATTGTTTTTATCAATTACAAACATTAGGTAAACTAAATTAATTTTCCTAATGACATTTTGCTTAAAAATGAAAAATAAAGGTAGTTTACTCTTGGAGAAAAATCATGATTTTTAAGTTCTTGCGAACCCTGTATACAAAATCAACATTTTCTTTTAGTGAATCCTATTTTTTTAACAAGCAAACATTTTTATGAAGAATGGTTTGGCGGGAAATTTGGAAAAACTGATATGGAATCACGAAATATCGAAAGGACTTAAAGAATAATAAGTGCTTAGAATTTAAATCTAACCCCAAATGCAAAGTTGGAAGCATGTATTTTTAAAAAGCGAATCCGCCATTTCAAAAAATATATGTAAAGTACAAATGTACCATTTTAACAACCAAACTAGCTTTATTTAATTAAATTTCATTTGTTCAAGTCAAAATAAGACATTGTTATATATTATATTATATATATTTATATCAAATAGGGAATTATTGGAATTCATATAAGGTCTAGCAGTAATAAATTCAGCAGTATTTTGACATTACGCATGCTCAGTAGTGGTTTTAAATAAGGGAAACTTTACTAAGTTACTGCTAGACTTTAATTGTGCCAAAATATAATCAGTCATTTCCCTTCCTTATTTTGACATTTAAAAACAAAATGAGGTTAAGGGTTAAAGTAATTTTTGTTTATTTTTAAATTTTGTCTTTAAAATATACTAAAAAAGTTAAAACCTCCCCATTTTTAACTATACAAAACAAATAAATAAAATAGACTATAAATAAAAAAAAATAATATTCGAGTTTTAGGTTAAAAATAATACAAGCATGTCATGTTGACCAATAACACTTCTTCACATATATAGGCGCGTTAAGGTTTAGCAGTAATAAAATAAGATTTTTTCCTTAATACTGCTAGCACTATTTGCCTATTCCAATAATTCCCTAATAATTTAAAAAATAGGTTATCGCCAAGACACCCGGCCTTGTTTATTTCTAAAAATCTTCTCAGTATTTTACCAAACAAAAAACGTTAAAATATTCAGAAATTGCCAAATTTATTGATTTACTTATACCTGAAAACGAGTTTTCTCATTTCGTGAATAAGCTTAAAAATGCCCCATTAATTTATTGATTTATTTGAATGTTATTTATATCTATTATTTTATTAGTTCAGCAAGTAAAATAAAGAGTTTACTATTTTTTTAAGTTTTATAAAAAAATAGACAATTTGTACTACAACTTGTAAGCAAATTAGCTACCTTATCAAAAATAAAAATATAAGCTTACAATAAAATGTACAGGGGGTTCAGATTTCGTTGCAATTGCAGGGTATCTTGGTTATTGTTAGAGATAGAGATTTGCGGTTCTCGCGAACTGTTGCTACTTTTTGATGAAACGAAATATTTTCATCCATTGCAAAACTAACCTCTAATCGCAACTAACTTTTACAAAATTTGTATTTAACCTAAATATCAAGTACCACGGTTCAAAGTTTTGTTTTATCCACTTTTTTAAAATTTCTTTGACAAAGAACCAAAACATTTAGATAGTAAATTTCACTGTGAGAGTTTTACAAATAACTAAAACATCTAGTTGAATATTTAATTTCTATTTGCAATCTGAAATTCTATTAAAATAAATATCTACCTTGTTTCAGTTTGTTCAACCTCTTCATCCTTAATGTATAGTTCCTCATTTTTTAATTTCCATTCTTCATATGTAGATAAATTATTAAACCTATAAAAAATGAAAAATCATTTTAAAACCTAAATTTAAAATAATAAAACCAATATAATCTTTGTGGTAGACAGAATATAATTTTGATGTATTCATAGTATCTTCTAGAGTAAACTGGTACTTATGTGAGACTTTATTTTGTTTTTGTGTGTTCTCTAACTTATCAAATTTACGTTATATTTCTATGTTACGTTATATTTATATTATTGTATCTTTTAACTTTAGCTATTGTTTCTTTTTCTATACCATTTATAATGTTTTTATTCTGTATTGTACAGGTTTTTCATTTATATTTTGCCACCCACTTTTAACTATAACCAAAAAGGACAGAAAAAAACGTCGTGTATAAAAAGTTCCTACTTTTTCATTTATCATCTTTTGAGCATAGAAAAAGAAACAAATGAACATCAAAACTCAAGAAACGTGAAGAGGTAAACTTTCTTTAAATGGGACACCCTGTATATTATGTCACCATTAAAAAGGTCTTTTAAAATGCTTTACAAAAATATCCCATTTGATATATCTGTCTTTAAGAGTTTTGGAAATGTAGCCATTTAAATCTGGACATAATTTTCATTACATCAACAGTCTCACCTTAGTGCCATAGGTACAGTGTTGGGTCGTATTCAAATACTCACTATTCTGAATAGTATTCAGAATACATTTTACCGGTATTCGAATAGATTTGTGTGTTTGGTATTCGGTATTCGGATGAATACTTTTTGGGTTAGTATTTCGGATTCTGTATTCGGATACTTTTGAACTATTCGACGAATACTTTTTTTGAGTATTCGAATACCGGAATGTGTAAGCAGTATCCGGAATACCAAAATTGTCAAGGGTAGAATACCATTTCCGAAAAAAATTCACATTCGTATCAGCGCCCCAAAAACCCCTGTATATCAAATTTCTTCAAAATCAGAGTTGCGGCTGTTTTTTTTTCCAAATTTTTTTACTCTTCTTATGTACCTAAATGTATTTTTGTCTTTTTTATGCATGATCTTGTCAATTTTTTTACTTTTCATAATGTTTGTTGATCTTTATGTTTTGTCTTTCACATTTTTTAAAACTTTTTATGTACAAAGGTTTTAACTAAATTATTTTTTTTAAAACTGCTTCTTTTTAGGAATGTAGGAACTAGGATTAGAATAAAACAAGTTTAGGCTTAGTTTTGTGAATTACTTTTTTATAAAAATATTCTTAGGCTAGGTTGTTTTGTATTGATTAAAGGATTTAAATCCCTATACCAATTGACGCCATTCATTCAACTTTGTATTTGCAATTTTTTTATTGAATAAAGAGATTTTTGACTTTGACTTTGACTTTCTAGACAATTACCGTATACACCCCTTATCATGAAAACTGAACATGTCAGACCCATGTATATAAGAACCACAACTTCTAGATGTTTTGAATTGTACTAGAATGAGCCGTTAGTACAATTCTAGCACCTAGAAGGCAATGATAAGAACTTTTTTTTGGTTTTGAGATGTAGAATCTCCCCTTAAATTGTTTAACAACACTCTGTAGCACCCTGTATATATTATCATACAACTGATACCAACTTACTTGTCGAAATCGCCGAAAAAAGGATTTAAAATGGATTTTTCATCTTTGTTAGCACTATTTGTGAACTGTTTAGTATCAAAAACACTTATTTCTGGCTCTATCTTTATTGTTGAACAAGTAGCTGTTCTATCTTCTGAAAATACATCATTAAGATCATCCTCTTGTTCTTTTTAATTGATTCTGTGGAGCAATAATTATCAAATGCCAAAGGCTTTTCGTCTTGAATGGGAGGAGATGTAAAAAATGTTACCGAAGCCTCTTTGTTGCATCTTACTTCGTCAAGTAAATTTTTTAGGTAATTGTCTAGAAAGTGGGAGCAACTCTGATTTTGACGAAATTTGGTATACGGGGTTTTGGGGCGCTGATCACGAATCCGAAAGAATTTTTAGTCGGAAACGTTTCGTTTTCGAGATATCCATCATCAAACTAGTAATTTACACTAACCTTATTTTCACTATATTCCGCCTTCTTTTTGCACAAAATTTTTATAAAACACTAAATTGCCACACAATATTTTATAAACACCTTTTAAAAAACCTGTTTTTTATTTATTTTACACGTTTTTTTCATTAAATTGAAAATAATTTACCCATAAATGCTGCAACCATAAATACAATATGTAGATGTATTTATGGTTGCATACACGAGTTTGTTTAAAGTAAAGCTTTTAAATTAATATAATTAATAATAAAAAAATGTTTTTAAAGGGTTTTTTGATGTTAAATGAAATATTGTGTGCCATTTTAGTATTATAATATGAATTTTGTGCAAAAAGAAGGGGGAATATAGTGAAAATAAGGTTAGTTCAAATACCTACCTTGATGATGATATATCTCGAAAACGAAACGTTTCCGACTAAAAATTCTTTCGGATTCGTGATCAGCGCCCCAAAACCCCCGTATACCAAATTTCGTCAAAATCGGAGTTGCTCCCACTTTCTAGACAATTACCATTTTTTATCAATAATTCGCCGATTTCCTTTGAAACTGGTGATATTTTTTCGTTGTCAAAGTTTTCCATAGTAAAATTTTAAATAATAATGGGCTGCGAGCAATTAACACCATATTTTTTATGGTCCCTTGTTGGTTATGGTTAAAATTTGGGCTAAGTAAACGTTCGATTATCGGACAAAAAGCAGATGTATGTTTATCCAAATAAGATTATTTCAAAAAGTTGATCTGATTTCAGAACACCAAAAAATGTCCCGCGATAGGAAAATGCTGTATGTATAGGATGTATTTCTCTAAGAAATGTTTGTTTTTTTTTTTTTCATTTTTATTTACAATTTTGTTGTTTAATTCTGGCATGGTCGGAAATTTCTTAGCAACTGACTGGTGTATTTTTCTTTGGTTAATGTCTTTACGGAGCTTTGCCGGGCGTTTATGAGACATTGTGCAATGTTCCGTTACGTTCCTTTTTTTTATTTGCTGCTAACATCCAGTGCGATATAGCGAAAATGCGAATCTGATTTATCGGGCAGGTGTAACATTTCGATTGGTAACCCTACAGCGGGATCACTAACCACCCAGGCTATTGGATGTCATTTGACAAGGTTAGTTTATATTTATAAGGTTACGACATATCCTCAACTTGGTGGTTCGTGGTCGGGGACGCAAGGATGGGCACTCCACGGAGAAAAGTTGGCAAGACTGGGTAAAATTAAAGCTGATGATCAATCCAGTGGTGTTTAGAATTTGCGCATTTCACTTTGCATTGTTTTGGAAGTGATATTGTTGAACCTAGTCAAACGATCTTGCGTGTAAACCACCTGTCGTCTGTCAGCTCTTAATTTTGATGAAAGAAAAGCGAAAAGTAACAAAAACTTTATTTAAAAACGCAGTAAAATTTGTTTTAATAGTGTTTTGCAATAAAAATACCGTTTTGTGTATTTTAATTCAATTCCTTGTGCGCATACGTGTCGCGTCGCAGTGTTTAAAAAGTTTGTAAAGTAATTAACCACCTAAAAAGTGTACTTGATTTGTGGAAAAAGTAATCTTTACTTTCATTATACGCTGGAACAACCTAGTAGCGTAATAAAGGATAATTTGTGTAATCATGTAAGTTTTTCGTTTGATCGAATTGAAACTGCAAAACCCATAGATAAACTGGTAAAGAACAGAATAAATTTGGCAACTTTTCTCAAGCTCGTTGACGTAACCACGTGTTATAACTGCTTTCAGCTGTTTTTGACAGCGACAGAAGAAGTGAGTTCGTTTATTACTAATCTGTTACCTCGAAACGCCCGACTGTCAAATTTTCCGTTCGTTTAGTACATCTGTAAGCTTGACTAAATCTGCTCTGTGTTCGATAATTGAAGATCTGAATGCTCGGAGCTAGCTCGGATCGCCTCAAGTCAAATCGCCGAGCGAACAGATCTAAAAATTTTTATGTCAAAAATAGAAAACGCAAAATCAGGTACATTTATAGGTTGGAAAACAAGAAATTTTAAAATATTGTCATTTTTTCAAAAAAGACATGGAATCATAAGATTTAGTTGGTTGTTTACTGTATTCTTGTAAAATTTGCGAATTTGTTTGCATTAATCCCGAAGATATGACAGATCAAGTAAATGGCCATTCATTTGCAAGTAGGTCGAACTGTCACAGAACTGTCAAATGTTTCAGAACGCGTTCGGTAACTGCTATCAGCTCTGTTAGCTCCAAAGGGACGTAACTTTTTCTCGGCATCTGCTCGCTCTGCTAGCAATTTCTTAAACGAACTCACTTAGTAAACATATGTATTTAAAGGGATTTAAAGAGCTGGTCAGTGGCGGGTTTACTTTTTAATCGTAAAATTTTGGGGTTCATTATCACTGTTATTTATGGTGGTCCGACATTTTTAATAATTTTTATTCAATTTATTTTTACACAAGGATTTTGGGGTTTAAATATATTAAAGTATTTCCATAACACCCTGTATATACAATATTACAATATATACAATTATTGATATATTAATTATTGATATTGTAATTGTAATTGTAATAATAATAATGATAATAATATAAACATTAATATGTATATAGAATACAACGACAAAAAAACACATGACACAAAAATGACACTTCCTATATTTTTCTTTTAGGGGGTCTTAGGTTCATTCGTCCTCAAAACCCAATTTTTAAGAAACTTAAAAAAACTCTACAGCGTTACCTTAAAAATTTTTCAAAGAAATAGTGGTAAAAATTTCAAAAAGATCGATGCAGTAGTTTTGAAGTTATGTTGGTTACCGATTTTAAAAACGTGAGTCGTGGGAAAAGCACTTTAAAGTTAGCGTGGTACATAAGACTTATGGATAAGGTGGTTACTTAAACCTCCGTATCTTCGTTAATTTTGCTTCAATTAATCTAAAATTTTTCAACAGTGAATTTGGCCAAAAAACAAATAAAGTGGTCAAGCCAAGTAAAATAGGTAAAAAAGGCAGGAATTTATTTTTTGTTATAGAATAATCAGCTGAATTTTTTGTTCTTTGTAAAAACTAAAAAAAAACAAGTTATAATGATGTTTGGTATAACTATTAGTACTCTACTATTACTTGTGGGGGCATGTTTATTTTTACGCGATAAGAATTAAAATTATGGGTTATAATTATTATATCAAAATATTTTTGACACAAAAATTAGAATTCACATTTTTTTTTATTTGAAATAATTGATTATTTCCCTGATTAAAAATATTTTACCAACTTTTTTTCTATTATTAGTCATTGTTTCTCAAGTTTTTGGTTATTGGTTAAGAATCACCCCATATATTACAACAATTAGATTTTTTTTAGTAAATCAATACTTTTTTAATTTTCTGTCTGACATATAGGAATTTTTTGCAAGATATATGTTTTTAGTATATTTTTGGTGATATGCTTAATGCTTATACACTTTTCTTGAGAGTCTGAAAATCACACTTATCGCATTTAAGTGGTTATATCCGGTTGTACTTATGAGAAAAATCATTTTTGTATTTTTTATATTTTGAATGTATAAATAATTGAAACTATTGTTTGAAAATTTCACATTAATCCGGCAAATATTTTCGGAGATATGCACGTATTTGTAATTTTTTTAACTTAGTTTAAATGATACCCAAAATTTAAAACGCGTTTATCTCGAAACGATATTTTCAAAGTCGGTGAGGAAAATTTCTCCCAAACGGCTTGAAATTTTCACACGATCTTCATAGATACTTTTGTCAGGTAATGCTCATAAAAATAAGGTTTCTGATGATAATTCCGATTTTTTCGCCCACTTTTAAGTCCATTTTTTTACAATTTTTTTTGGGAAGCTCCCATCTTGTCAAAAATTAAAAATTTAACTAATCCTATAATCATTACCTACTACCCTACTAAAAGTAAATTTTTCGTTTTTTTTTCTTTTATATAATTTGGATCAGATATATCTTCCTCACCGCCAGACACCTTTTTATGGAGGTCCTCTAGGAGATCTAATACAGAAACAACAGAACCCTTATAAATCGTGGATATATATATATATATACATATATATATATATATATATATATATATATATATATATATATATATATATATATATATATATATATATATATATATATAGATATATATATATATATATATATTTTGCTACATTTACATTGATTGTATATGTATATTTTTTCATAAAAAACCACTTACAAAAATTCCCAAAAAAAAACACGTTTTTTCGTGTTTACAACTGGATGTAACCTCTTAAACATATTAACATCTTTGACGGATGTAAAGCTGGCATTGTGAAGTGAGCAGAATTCAAAATTATTTTGCTCAAAATATAAAATATAAATAAAAATTAAAAATTTGACGCTCTTCCTAGGTGCCCGAAAAACGATACAATGCTAGGTATAGATAAAAAGTAAATCTTTTTTTTTTAATTCGTTAATATAGCAAATTGAAAGAAAAAAAAAAGATTTAACTAACCATGACCCTCCAAATGTGACAGTTTTTCATGACAGTCTGTGACGCTTGAAGTTCTATGAATTTTATAACCATTCATCATTTTGTCAAAAATTGATTTATTGGTTCCGTTATTTTTTCCTACCAGATTCGATGATTTCAATTAAGTTTCTGTACTTCTCCCATATTACCAGCACTCATTGAGCACTAATTAGGGATGCCTTAAGATTACTTATATAATTTGTTTTTATATATATATTTTTTGGTGTATACAATGCTAGGTTTATCTATAGCCTAGCATTGTATAGTTTTTCTGGGACCTGGAAAGAGCATCAAATTTTTAATTTTGGTACTAAATTATCATATTAGAACTAGATTTTGAGCAAAAAATTCTGCTCATTTCACAATGCTAGCTTTACATACATACATCTTTGGGATTTTTATGGCCAAAAGATGGAAGTTTAAAAAATCCAGTAAGTCTGAAAATCACAATGGTTGCACATTAACATCTTCGGCATTTTTATGACGAAAACTGTGCTTTTTAAAGAACTTTTATAACGAGACTGAAAATTACACTTATCACATTTAAACATATCAACATCTTTTAAAATACGAACATCTTCAGGATTTTTATGTAAAAGCCTGTGCGACTTCAAATTAGCTCTACAAATACTCTTATAATCACACTGATCACATTTCAATATATTTACATCTTTGGAATTTTTATGTCGAAGATTATGTTTAGTTAAATCATATTTTCGAAAGGTGTGATAATCACACTGATTGCATTTAAATATAGTAAGATCTTCAGGATTTTTATGCCGAAGAAGATGGTAGTTTAAAGCCTTTTTCCGACAAGTCTGATAATCACAGTGAACACATTTAAACATAATAACGTCTTCGGGCCTTTTATGCCGGAGCAAATGGCTTTTCATACAGTCCTTTCGATAAGTTTGATAATCACATTGATCGCATTTAAACATATAAATATCTTTCGGATTTTTATGCCGAAGACTATGCATTTGAAAATCTTTTTTCGAAAAGTTTGATAATCACATTGATCACATTTAAACATTCTAAATTCTTCTAGTTTTTTATGTTTTAAATAATGAGCGTTTAAATCGCTTTTTACAAAAGATTTATAACTACATTGATCGCATTTAAACACATAAATATCTTCCAGATTTTTATGTGTTAAAAGATGCTTCTTAAAGTCGCCTTTCCGGAAAGTTTGATAACTACACTGATTGCATTTAAACATAGTAACATCTTCAGGATTTTTATGACGAAGGAGATGTTCTCTTAAAGCCTTTTTCCGACAGGTCTGATAATCACACTGAACACATTTGAACATAATAATGTCTTCGGGCCTTTTATGCTGGAGCAAATGGGTTTTCATAGTATCTTTCCGATAACTTTGATAATCACATTGATCGCATTTAAACATATGAATATCTTCGGGATTTTTATGCCGAAGACTATGCATCTGAAAATCCCTTTTTCGAAAAGTTTGGTAATCACATTGATCACATTTAAATAATTCAACTTTAGAATTGTTTAATATAATTTTGGATAGCTTGATTATCACATTTTTTTCTTTATTTTTAAATATTTGATCTTTCTGTTCTTCTTGTCCGATGCAATAAGCCATCATTCTAAAAGCAAAAAATAAGTACAAAAGTGCAGAAAGTCCAAGCAATAAAAAGTGTACTTAATATAAAATATTTAGTAATTTATGTATTTTGCATAAGGTTCTTGTTTTAAAGCTAAGAGTAGCGCACAATTTTTGATTTGCATCCTTTAAATCCATTTTTTTAAATGTATTTTAATTTATTAGAAAAGTCTAATAAATTGCAAAGCTTTACCCCCAAATCCCCAAACTATGTGTATGTATACAAATGTTCCAGTCATGGCAACTAAAATTAAAATGAGTGAAAGTAAAGCTTTGAAATTTAATGGAAAAAAATTAAATAATTAAAAAACAGGTTTTTAAAAAAAATCAATTTAGCTTTAAATCAAGAATTGTTTGCAGAAAGAAGGGAGAATTTAGTAAAAATCAATGAAAATGAGGTTAGTACAATTTTCAAGTCTGATAATGGATATCTCAAGAATGAAACTGTCCAACTAAAAATTTTTCCAGACTCGTCATCGGCGCTCCATTGTTTAGTAAAAAAAATTTATGGACAATGCAGTAATTCCAAAACTATTTTTTCAATAATAAATTACTTCCTCTCCTTATAAATGTAATATCTGTTTGTTTTTTAAATCTCTATTAAAGTAGGTAGCTACCTCGTTTCAGTTGGTTCAAACTCTTTCTCATTATTGTCTTCTTCCTTGGTTTTTAATTCACAGTCTTCAAAATCATCAAGATTCTCTTTTTCTGTTTTAATCAATTCTAAGGAGGAATAGTTACCAAACGTCTTACACACGTCTTCTTTAATGGAAGAAAATGTGGAAAATGTTACTGAATCTTTATTGTTGGACCCTACTTCATGAAAATTTTTTAACCCCATTTCGACTATTTTCTCGGAAATAGGTGATTTTTCTTCACTATCACGGTTTTCCATTGTAAACTATTAAAAATGTTTTACGAAAGGATGTGAGCAATACCCCAGAAATACAACAAAAACAAAAATATTATGTTTTAATTCCTTTACAGTCCTTTAGATTAAAAAGAGAAAAGAGGTCACGAACGTACGAAAAAGAAGGTTATAATTTCACTAGCTGGACTGGCTAAACACCCGACAAGCGAAAAAACAAGCAAACGTTTATTTATCCAAATCAGGCTATTTGAGTGCCATTATTAAAGAAAGAAAGCGGCTATGCGCGATACCAGTAGCAGTTCCAGGGAAGATGGCCGAAATTCATGCCACTTCATAAGTTAAAAATTAAATAAGTAGTGAAAGAATCCGGAATTTCTGGGAGCTACAGAGCTCGACTATCCAGATTTACCCCCGAATGTGCTGATAAGTTGGACCGAAAGGGACCAGAGCTAAGAATAAATAAACCAACCAACCAAGAAAAGGGGTTAAGTTTGGCCTGGGCACTACAATATATATTATACGTTGTATGCATAGAGTAAGGGAAATTATAAGAGTTATCATGGAATAGCCGATTTAAGGACAGGTCATGCGAAAACTCCCAATATAAGTTTATTCGTTTCTCGTTGAAATACCGCCAGTTAGTCATTTCAGTAAGCTTACGTGTCTCCCCACCGCTGATGTTACACGAGGCGAGGCTTCGACCGACGCATTTAAAGTGTAAACTGGAAAAATGACAAACCTGCCGCAAAAGCGGTACGAAAATGTTAGCATGCCATGGTTTCTCTTATCCGTAGGTATGTTACTTTATGGTTGTGGTCAGTTGCTATTAGAGATTTGTTTTAGAATACCTAGTAAGTTTAAAAGATGTAGATATGTTTTACATTCAACCACATAGGACTAATTATGTATCTAAACGTTTTTCCAATTGACTCATAATAACTACATAAAGAACTTCCATTTTTTTTAGCAACCCACTTCCGCAGCAGTGAGCAGGGAAGTTAACTGCGCGACTTGGTAAACACGTCGCTTGCGCTGCTATTGTTTACTCGCACAACAGTTACTTGTTTGCAAGGCTACCGTCGAATTATCAGAGCAGGGCAGCGCGAGTAGCAGGGGCTGCAGGTAAAAGAGGCATATCGTTTTTAAAGATAAATATATAGTAAAAAGAGTTGCACAACTTTTGGTTTTATTGTTATTATATATTTATACAGTGACTAAAAATCTAAAGAGAACTTAATATTTACAAAATAATGTGACGATAATAATATAAATAAAAAAGTTTACCAAAAAAAACATCTAAAACTAAATATAAACACATACATGGTGATTCTTAACCTATTTGCAATGAATTGAGATCAAGATCCGAGTAAGAAGCAACCTGCAGTCATCTGTTTACCGGGGCTTGATTCGTTAAATAGAGCTCACTATAAAAAAATAAAATCCAAGATGGCCGCTGCCACAAAATGGCGGATTACATATTTTTTCCACAGCTACCTCAATATGAGTATCAAATGAAAGGGATTGATTCGTAAAATAGAGCTCACTATAAAAAATTAAAATCCAAGATGGCCGCCGCCACCAAATGGCGGATTACATATTTTTTCCACAGCTACCTCAATATTATGGGTGATGGAGGGGAGGATGACCATCTGAATGTTTTAAAAGTGTCCGTCGAAAGGAGCAACTTACGGTGGCGCCACAATAGCCAGAGGAGATTTTTTAACCAATAAGAATGAATTATTAGAGTGAAATACAAAATGAAAAAGGACAGATAAAAACAAAATAAAAAAGGAAAGAAATACCAAAATCCCTCCACTGGCTACTGTGGCGCCATCCCAATTTGCTACATTCAGATGGCCACATTTTCAACTTGTCCGCCATTAAAGATGGTTATCCTCCCTCAACATCCATACTCAATATGAGTATCAAATGAAAAGAGCTTGGTTAGTAAAATAGAGCTCACTATAAAAAAATAAAATCCAAGATGGCCGCTGCCATAAAATGGCGGATTACATATTTTCCACAACTCCACTCAATATAAAATCGTTGGTTAGTTATAGTATGGCATTAAATGGACTCAGCAGAATGAGAAATATTAACTAACAAAAACTAAAAACTTGAAAATAAATTGGTTAAAAAAATATGTTAAACGCTTTTATTGTATTAAAAGCTAAAAATAATTCGGTAAGTTCTAGCTACCAGATCGCCCCAACCTTCTCATCAATCTGGAGTATTGATTAAAAATCGTTGGGCACTTAAAATTTCTATTAAACTAGACCTATTCTTTTGAAACATAATCAGTTTTACTTCTATTAGTTCATTGACCTGCAAGAAATCCTAATGATTTGATCACGTGACGATGCCATTTAAATTATAAATAAACATTCAGAATGAAGTTAGCCACATAAGTTTCAAAAGAATGATAATTATTAGTTTGATCACTTGATCAGTCTCGAAACAATAGGCCTAATATTTACTCTGTATATGCTACGCCCAACGGTTTTATTATTTGTCTGCTCAATACCCCAGATTGAGAAGATTGGCGCGATCTGGTAACAAGAACTTGTAGAATTACTTTTTAGCTCTTAGTATAATAAAATCACTTAACATATTTTTTTAGACCTATTTTATGTTGTTAGATGATACTTTTCATTTTATAGAGTTCATTAAATTCCTCACTGTTACATGGTTTATTTCCTGACAATATGTTGCAATCTAACTATTCTACCAATCAAGCCTTTTATTTGATTCAGGTTGTTGTGAAGTAATATGTAATCAGACATTTTGTATCGGCGGCCATCTTGGATTTGCAATCATTAAGAATGTATTATGTTGTATTGTCATCAAGATTTAGAGTGTGTACCAAATTTCAGATCGATCTGTCGTCAGGAAGGGAGTCAAATTTTAATTACTAAATTTAACCCAAACAACAAAAAAGTGGTCAACCCTAATAGACTACAAGCCAGAGCAAATTTTCAGGGGGTGATTTTATACACAACGAATCACATATGATCTTGAAGTACTGTTCGAGAAACAAAGTTTAGGCACTATGCCGTCAAATTTCCACGGTACAGGTGAGTGCACAGGTGAGTTGAAGTGTAGAAAAAAAAGGGGTACTTTTCGATTACTTTATACATGACGGCACTATTCTCGTAAAAGAGGCAATGAAAAAGAAAGCTCTTAAACTCTTTGCCGTCAAAAAATAGCGGTACCTACAGTCAGAAAAATTTTTTGAAATCAGCAAATTTACCCCCCTCCCCAGTTATTCGAATACTTGACGGCGATGATTTAGTAACCTTTGCATTTCCTTTAAAAAGTATAATTCATATATGCCGTCAAAAAAGGGTGGTACATGCGGTCAGAAATCGCAAATCAAAATCGGATTTTTACCCCTCGGGGAGGTGGCATGTACCGCATGTACCACCCTTTTCTGACGGCATATATGAATTATACTTTTTAAAGGAAATACAAAGGTAACTGAATCATCGCCGTCAAGTATTCGAATAACTGGACAGGGGGGTAAATTTGCCGATTTCAAAAAATTTTTCTGACTGTAGGTACCGCTATTTTTTGACGGCACAGAGTTTAAGAGCTTTCTTTTTCCATTGCCTCTTTAACGAGAATAGTGCCGTCATGTAAAAGTAATCGAAAAGTACCCCCTTTTTTCTACACTTCAACTCACCTGTGCACTCACCTGTACCGCGGAAATTTGACGGCATAGTGCCTAAACTTTGTTTCTCGAACAGTACTTCAAGATCATATGTGATTCGTTGTGTATAAAATCACCCCTGAAAATTTGCTCTGGCTTGTAGTCTATAAATAAAACCTTTAAAAATAGACAGGAAACATTTTTTGTTGCAGTATAATTGGCTGAATTTTTTGTTCCTTGTAAAAACTAAACCAATAAACAAGTTATGATGATGTTTGGTATGTCTATTAGTACTCTACTCTTGTGGTTGCATGATTATTTTTATGCATTTAGAATTAAAATTATACCTTGTTTTCCTTTATTAGTCATTATTTATTTGTCCTCACAATTCACATTCCTGTTTTATTTAAAGTCATTGATTATCTTCCTAAATAAAAATAGTTTATTACCTTTTTTTATTATTAGTAATTTTTTGTTCTTGTTAGTTTGGTTTGGTTAAGGATCACCCTGGATATAACAATAATTTGAACACTTTTTTACAAATCAATACTTTTTAGCATTTCTATCTGATATTTAGAAATTAGGGATTTTTATGCAAGATATAGCGTGTCTACTTAAGTTCGCACCATATGGAAAACTTTTTTATATTATTTTTACGAAAAGTTATTCCCTATAAAAAGTTCTGCATGTTCTAAAACCTAAATTGCAATCAGATCAGATATTATTTTTACAGCGGTATACGAAGAATGTCAAAAAATATGAATTTTGCTCAAGAGGAAAGTACCCTTATTTTTCATAATATCAAAAATGATTATAAAGAAAAGATGTTTAGGAATAAAAATAACATTCAAAATGCAAACTTGTTTATTTTCAAGAAAAAAATGTTTCTTTATTTGTTTGTGTGTTAAGGGTGAAAAATTAAGTTTGTACAATAGTGCATACTTATTTCGAAATGTAAAGCGATTTTTGACTTTGACTTGACTATGTAAAGAAAGCCTATAAACTGTCAAAACAGCGAAAGGTCACAAAAATGCTCGTTATAGCAGAAAATTTTTTAAAAAGTTATTTTCTAAAAATGAACCAATTTGCATATTTAAAAGGTATTTTTAATCCTAAACATCTCCCTATAAAATTTTCCGATATTATGAAAAATAAAGGTATTTTTCTCTTAAACAAAATTCATATTTTCTGACATACCTCATATACCACTGCAAAAAATTAATATCTGATTATTGTATTTTAAATTTTAGACCATGCAGAACTTTTTATAAAGAATAACTTTTTTTTGTAAAATGAATAACAAATGAACAAATATGACAAGTCCGATAAGCTATTTCTTTTATTTGTAATGGCTTGAGTGATGAATAAAGATTACTTTACTTTACTTTTAGTTTACAAAAAAATTTCTATATGGTGTGAACTTAGGTAGACACGCTGTATATGTTTTTGTATATTTTTGGTGATATGTTTAATGCTACTACACTTTCCTAGAGAGTCTGAAAATCATACTGGTTGCACAATAACATTTTGGGAATTTTTATGCTGTAAACTGTGTTTTTTTAAAGATCTTTTATAACGAGACTGAAAATTACACTTATCGCATGTAAATATATCAACATCTTTTAACAAACGAACATCTTCAGAATTTTTATGTAAAAGACTGTGCGACTTTAAATTAGCTCTCCAAATACTCATATAATCACACTGATTGCATTTAAAAGTAGTTACATCTTCGGGATTTTTATGCCGAAGATTATGTTTACTTAAATCACTTTTTCGAAAAGTTTGATAATCACACTGATCGCATTTAAACATAGTAACATCTTCAGGATTTTTATGCCGAAGAAGATGGTACTTTAAAGCGTTTTTCCGACAGGTCTGATAATCACAATGAACACATTTAAACATAATAACATCTGCGGGACTTTTATGCCTGAGAAAATGACTTTTCATACAGTCCTTTCGATGACTTTGATAATCACATTGATCGCATTTAAATATATGAATATCTTCGGGATTTTTATGCCGAAGACTATGCGTCTGAAAAACTTTTTTCGAAAAGTTTGATAATCACATTGATCGCATTTAAGCATATTAACTTCTTCCGGTTTTTTATGTTTCAAATAATGAGCGTTTAAATCGCTTTTTCTAAAACTTTTATAACTACATTGATCGCATTTGAACATATTTACATCTTCGGGATTTTTATGCCGAAGATTATGTTTATTTAAATCACTTTTCCGAAAAGTTTGATAATCACACTGATTGCATTTAAACATAGTAATATCTTCTGGATTTTTATGCCGAAGAAGATGGCACCTTAGAGCGTTTTTCCGACGGGTCTGATAATCACACTGAACACATTTAAACATAATAACATCTTCGGGACTTTTATGCCGGAGAAAATGACTTTTCATACAGTCCTTTCGATAAGTTTGATAATCACATTGATCGCATTTAAACATACGAATATCTTCGGGATTTTTATGCCGAAGACTATGCTTCCGAAGAGCCTTTTTTGAAAAGTTTGATAATCACATTGATCACATTTAAATAATTCAACTTTGAAATTTTTTAATTTAATTTTTTGAAAAGCTTGATCATCAAATTCTTTTTCTTTATTTTTGAATATGTGATCTTTCTGGTCTTCTTCTCCAATGCAATAAGCCATCATTCTAAAATTTAAAAAAAAAGTACAAAAGTGCAATAAGTTTTAATGTAATATTCACCAAATATCAAAAAATTGGTAGCAAAATATGTTACTTTGTACAATTAAATCATTCAAAATACATTTTACCAAAATTGGACTAACACAATTAACAGATTAAAAAAGTTTAATATTATATGTGGAAATAAAATACCTAGTAATTTTAGTACTCATATTATTGTAATTTGGTATCACACCCCCTATAAAAATAACTAGAGTACCTACTATGTTTCTAAGTCTGTAAAATAAAACGGCGGATCGTGCGTTAACAATTTACTAGTAACTTTATTTTTATCACTAGCAACTACTACTGTTGGTAACATTGTCACTTGTCACGCCAATATGTTTTTCAATATGGCTGTTTTGTTTATTCAGTCATTATTGGCCGGTTGCAGCACTCGAACGATGTTACCAACAGAAGTAAGTGACTGTTTCCAATATCGCGAAATAAAAGCCACTAAACAATTGACAAGAGATAAACTGCCATTTAAAAAAACACAGTAGTTCATCTATGGTGTTGGTTAGGGATACCTTGCTTGTAGAACCAGTACTACTTATTATTATTACTGAAAAATAAAGTACACAGAAATACAGTATGTCCACTAATAAACTTTACAATAGGACCAATTTTCCAGAAATTTAAATGTTTAAGAAAGTCGTGTATGGCAACTGATTTTGTTAAAAAAAAACAAGATTAGGGCTAATCTTTATTTTCAATAATTCAGCAAAATGTTAAATAAAAAAGATTTTTAGAATTGAATGACGATTCCCCATCTGAAATTTCACATTAAATAAACCAATTTTTTTTTAGTGACATATTTTTTTAAATCATGTTTTACACATTTTTACATAATTTACCTAGTGTTAATATAACACAATAATTAATGTCAAAGTTTGTCAAAATTATTTAAATACAAAAACATGATTAAAACAATATGGCACCAAAAAAAATATTTATTTTACGTGAAATTTTACGTATTAGATCCCCACTTAATTTTAAAAACCTTTTTATTATACATTTTGTCAAATTATTAAAAAATAAAGGCAATTTTGTCTTTCCATTGTTGTTTTTTGAGCCCCTGTACAAAACAAAACAAATCTCTCAACATACATCCTGATTTTTTAAGAACTAATAGCAGTTGCCATACAAGATTTTTTGAACATTCAAATTTGTGTTTCATTTGTCCCATTATAAAGTCCATGCCGTGGACATACTGTAAACTGTAAAGCTAAAAAAAACTACTATCGTAGGTATTGACTTCCATCAAAATTAATTGCTAAACAAAGGTTTTCAAACTATTATACCGGATAGAAAGGACTGGGAGGCCCTTTCGTTAAAGCTGATCTAATCTGGTATACAGATGATTGCAAAACGGACCAAGAAGTTGGTGCAGGTATATATGGAGATAAACCAAGGATGAAAATAAACATCGGTCTCGGACAACACCCTACCGTGTTCCAACCGAAAATTTTAGCCATAGAACAATGTGCTAGGTAAATCACCAGAAGGGATTATATGGGTAAAACCATGGTAATTTATTCGAACAGCCAGGCAGCCATCATGGCAATCAGTTCGTGCAATATCAGCTCTAAACTGGTGCAAATTGTTGCCCTGAAAGAGGTGGGTGCATCCAACAAGCTAACTATTGCCTGGGTACCAGGACATGAGGGCCACCAGGGCAATAAGGAAGCTGATAAACTGGCAAAGGAGGGTGCAGGCAGGGCAATGCTAGGCCCTGAGCCCTACTGTGGTATTCCGTCATGCCAAGTAAGGTCATCTATTAGATCATGGATTATGAGAGAAACCCAAGACTGGTGGATAAGAACACCAGGACAGCGCTGAGCGAAAAAATCATTAAGGCATACTCCATAGCTAACAGTTATACAAAAACATACAATAAACAATAATAAATTACACAAATAAAAAAAAAATAAACTAAAATATACTATAACAAAACATAAAATATACACTTGTCCAATTTTTTAAATGTATTTTACACCTTTTCTCTAATAAAGTTCCAAGCTTTGCCCTCAAATGCCCAAACTATGTCACGGCAACTTTAATTAAAATGACTAAAAGTGAAGCCTTAAAATTTAATTTAAAAAAAATGTAAAATAATTAGAAAAACAGGTTTTTCTAAATGTTTAAATCAAATATTGTGTAAAAATTCAGCTTTAAATCATGAATTGGTTGCAGAAAGAAGGGAAAATATAGCAAGAATGAGGTTAGTAGAATTTTCAAGTCTGGTAATGAATATGTCAAGAATGAAACTGTCCAACTAAAAAATTATTTTAGACTCGTTATTGGCACCCCAGAAATCTCCTCATACAAAATTTGAATAAAATCGACGTTCGTTTTGTAAAATATGAATTACTTCCTCTGCTTATAGGTTTAATATTTATCTCTTTTTTAAAACTCTATTAAAGTAGGTAGGTACCTTGTTTCAGTTTGTTCCAACTCTTTCTTATTAATGTCTTCTTCCTTGGTTTTTAATTCACAGTCTTCAAAAGTCCTACATTCCATAACTGTATCATCAAGATTCTCTTTTTCTGTTTTAATTAATTCTAAAGAGCAATAGTTACCAAACGTCTCACACTCGTCTTCTTTAATTGAAGGAAATGTAGAAAATGTTATTGAATCTTTATCGTTGAACCCTACTTTATACAATTTTTTAACTCCATTTCGACAATTTCCTTGGAAATAGGTGATTTTCCTTCACTATCACAGTTTTCCATCGTAGGATGTGAGCAATACCCCAGATATACAAAAAATATATATTTTTAATTCTTTTTGGTGGCTTTAGTTTAAAAAGAGGTTAAATTTCGACTTGCTAGGCTAGCTAGACAACCGACAAACGAAAAAGAAGCAAACGTTTATTTATCCAAATCAGGGTATTTCGAAAAGTTGATCTACACAAATGGTTAACGGGAAAAAAACAAAACCATTATAGCTTTGTTCGTAGAGCAGTCAGAAACTATCAGAAACCGTCAGACGCATGCGCATTTAGTTAAAAGTGTTCGTAGAGAAGAAATCCCAAACTGCTGATCAAAAATCCTCTGTTCGCAGACGTCCAATTTTTCGTTGTGAACTAGTTTCCAACCGTCAGAATAATTCGCTGATTTTGGAGAAATTTTTAGTTTGAGACATGCGCAATGACCATTACGTCTGTGTTTTGTCATTTATTTTATTGATTCGTAGTTGCAGGTAGTTGTTTACAAACAGTTTAGCTAGTTTTTAGAGTTTAGTGTGTGTTCAGAAATTACATTTTAATTTTTGGTTGGTTTAAAAACGTTTTGAAAAGTGTTTTAACAAAATTTTGTTCAAACTAGGCCGTTGTAAAATGTAAACACAAACACAAAAGTTGGGTTAGGGGTTCCAGTTGGCATTTTACATCATACCGTTCGCAGAGATAAAAATTTCAAACTAATCAGAAAATTATTTCCAACCAAGCATGCGCATTAGAAAATTGGAAATTGGTTGGAAATTTTGTTCTACGAACAAAGCTTATATCCACACTAGGGTATTTCAAAAGTCAATCTAAAGTTGATTAGAAAGGTCGTTCTCAAAAACTGAAGGGAATTTTTAAACTGAATTTAAAACTAAAAAAGAGGCTTTTGTTTATTTATGGAGTTGCCAATAAAATTATGCAATTAACTTAAAAATAAAGATTAAGGTAATTTACTGGTCCCCAATGGATGTCGCTACAAGTTGATAGTCGCATCTTGCCCTAAGCTGTAACCGAGGAACTTTTTTGGTAATTGTCTAAAAACTCTCTGCAACTCCAATTTTGACCAAATTTGGAACACCAGGGTTTTTGACTATATTCTTTCTTCTTTTTGCATACAATTGTTGATTTTAAGTTAAACTGGTACACAATATTTGATTTTCATCTTTTGGAACCCCATTTTTCTACGTATTTTACACCTTTTTTGAATTAAATTGTGTAGTTTCCTTTTAATCGGTTTCAATTATAGCGAATGCGCCGGGGCAATTAATGCATAGCTTGCTGCATTTTTAAAGGGACCTTTCCCAATTTATTTGATAAAAGGTGTAAAATACATAGAAAACGGGGTTTTAAAAGGTGAAAATCAAATATTGTGGGCCACTTTAGCTTTAAATAAAGAATTGTGTGCAAAAAGAAGGCATACAAAATAGCAAACAAAAAATAATAGAGCTGATTCCAAACACAACCAGCTTCGAATCCATACGCAGCCTATTTTCTTTCTGCCGGATCGATTCGTCTGGTTTAAATAGTTAAATATCCGATGATCGATCTTGTAGCCAGTCAGTCTATTAAGAGTTGTAGTTTATATGGATCGAAACGTGATTTTTTTGTATATCTAGACAAAAACCTCTTTACCATTACCTATTTTTCCTAATTTTAAAGCAAAGGAGAGTTGTTACCTATTACAAAGATGGAATTTCCCGAACTCAAAGCAGAAACTGCACAGGTCGTCAAAACAGAAGAGGATTTTTGGTAAGAAAACAATAGGATATTGAATAAAAAGGTCTGGTGAGTTTGTTTTGGGATTTCCAAATACAGTTTCGTGGGAAATTTGCTAAGTTTTCCTATTTTTTTAGTTTCACAACATGCTAAAGTGATAAGTTGTTTAGATTGTTTGGTAATTGTCTAGAAATGGTATTTAAGGGTTTTTAGACGCCGAGTTCAAATCTGAAAGATTTTTTTTCGGAAACGTTTTGTACTCAGGATATCCATTATCAAATTTGAAATCAACACCAACCTTATGTTCACTATATTCCCTCTTCTTTTTGCACACAATTCTTGATAAGTGGCCCACAATATGTGATTTATGGATATCTCGGAAACGAAACGTTTTCGAAAAAAATCTTTTAGATTCGTGATTAGCGCCCACAAGAAAATCTTTGTATATCAAATTTTGTCAAAATCGGAGTTGCCGCAACTTTCTAGACAATTACCAAAACCTCCTTAGAGCTAAGAAGTTTCGAAATTTTAAACTTTTGAAAAGTTTCTATAGTGATTTAAGAAATCCTTGGTTAGTTCCACCATCGTCATGTCTTTGCTGGAGAAATTGAATATTTTCTGCTATTTCTAAATGTCCAGTATTATAATATTCAGACACTACTTAAACTATGTCACCAATATCTTTTTCTTGCTGCTATTTAGGTGATTTTTTTAATGAAATATGTAGTGTAATAAAAACAAAACTTGTCTGGTTGTTTTGTAACTATGATAGTTTTTAGTTTTTCACCCAATAATTTCATTTGGCATTTGAAGTTACTAAGTAAAAATTATACATTCTTAATAAAATTCTCACCTGCTTAATTTTTTATTTAAAATAAACTTAGGTTTTTTTAGATTTTTTGAAACAGTGGCAAATTAGACCCATCATTAAAATTTGTAAAAATAATTCCACTGATTGAAAATTGATAGAGTACAATTTTTATGCAAATGTATAATTTTAAACAAATATTTATTTATTTTACATTTTACCTCTGTTTCCTATGGCATGTTATCATAATACACTGCTTGTCTAAATTCAGAACCCCCGGCCTCCTAACTTTTGGATTGTTTGGTATTTTCATGAAAATTCAAGGACTTTAGTAAGACAGTATAAAGCCTTGTTTTCAAAATATGTCGTGTCGCCAGCGAAAATGAGGGGACCAATGGGAGCTAAGAATTTTTGACAGATTTCCCTCACTCATTTTCGCCAGCGACAGCCTCTTGAGTTGAATTTTTAAAAACGTGTCGCCAGCGACAATTAAGGTGTCGCGGCAACACGGTTCTTGTCGCAAGACACGGTTCTTGTCGCAGACACACGGTTCTTGTCGCAGACACACGGTTCTTGTCGCAGCGGCACGGTACTTGTCGCAGTGACAAAGCATATGTTGTTCCCCTATAACGACACGGCGGAGGGGATTGTCGCTGGCGACACGACGTACTTCTGAAAACGAGACTTTAATCAAATTTTAGGGAATAAATGACAGATATAAATGTCAAACTGAGAGTTGGGCGCCGGTTTGAAAAAATAAATAAATAGGGGGGTGGCACATCGTTTTAAAGCCTCTGACGAGTACTTTATAACTCCAGAATATAAAGTCCATACCTTTACTCTACTACAAAATGGCGGTACTTTAAAAATTACCAGAATATCTGATTTGGATGGCCATATTTCTGAAACTAATAGATTAGATATATTTAATTTTCATTTTTCATTTTCTAAAAGCTCTTTTAAAGATCTATTTAAAGGTGATATTGGTAATAATATACAGGGTAGGACATAAAGTATAGATTTTTTTACTGACACATCCTGTATACTTTATCACCATTAAAAAGATTTCTAAAAGACCTTTAAGAAGATACCAGTTTAGGTATATCTAAATTTATTAGTTTTGGAAACATGACCATCCAAATCATGTATTCAGGTAATTTTCAGAGTACCGACATTTTGTGCTAGGTAAAGGTATTGACTTTATATTCTGGGGTTATAAAGTACCTGTCGAGAGCTTTTAAATGATGTGCTACAAGACCCCTCCCCCTTTCCATTTATTTTTTTTTATTAATGGCGCACAACTCTCAACATAAACCAAATTTTAGGCAAAAAATGACAGATATAAATATCAAAATATTTTATCTGTCATTTTTGCCTAAAATTTGGTTTATGTTGTATTACTAAAATCTTCAAATTTTCATGAAAAATTACCAAACAATTCAAAAGTTAGGGGAGGGGGAAGGTTTTGACTTTAGACAAGCACTGTATATTTTTTAGTCAATATGAACCAACAGTACCCTTTGTAAAAATAGAAAATGTACCAGAAACTGAAGAAATAAATCCAGAAAATTTAGATAATTTACCTATTAAATGTGAAGACATTGATTCTCAAGAGTTAGATGATGGCAGGTAAATATAAACCTTATTTTTATTTGACTCTACAAGCTGTTACCAAAAGTTACGAAAAAACTTGTACCACAAATTTATAAGTCTAAAATATTAACAATTTATATAAAAATAAAACTATATTAAATTTTAACACTCTGTATCTGGAGATAAATTGGGTAAGGTCGTCATATGTTAGCCTAAGAAATTTGTTGTAGCATTTTTTCCATCTTTTAGTACTTTTCTAATTTAAAAATTATTTACTTATTTCATCTTTTCTGTTTTTTTTTTAGTTTAATAACAAACCTTAAAGAAGAAATCAGAGAAAATGAAGTTTGTGTTCATATCCCTGATTATCAATCACTTATTGATAATGCCGAAAAAGTTAAGAAATTCAAATGTCCTGATTGTAATTTTAGAACGTCAAATAAAAATAGTCTAATTGTTCATCGCCGTAGGCATAAGGATCCGGCGGATATTAAGTATTACAAGTGTCAATATTGTGATTTTCAAAGCATATATAAACATAATTTAGCCAATCATTCACTACGTCATAAGGGTGAGCAGGAAGTTCCTATGTTTAAATGCAGTGAATGCGATTTTCAATCCGCCATCAAAAGAAATTTAACCTCACATGTTCAACGTCATAAAGCGCCAGACCAGATCAATACATATAGATGCGACGAATGTTCTTATCAAACAATATTTAAAAGCTATATAAACAAGCATCTTCTTAGGCATAAGAATGGGGGATTCCGTAAGCATGTATGCAATTTTTGCAATTTTAAAACAGGAAATCAAAAGATTTTCAAAAAACACCTTTGTCCAAATAAAGATCCCGAGAAGGTTGATATGTTTAAATGCAATGAATGTAGTTATCAAACAGAGTGGAAAGTAAATTTAGTAAATCACCTTGTGAGTCATAAGGGTCCCGATGAAATTATTATGTATAAGTGCCCTGAATGTGACTTTCAAACTAAACGTAAGTCAAACTTACAAATGCACCAGATTCGCCATAAGGATCCCCAGGAAGTTCTTATGCACAAATGCGACCAATGTGATTTTCAAACGAAGCATAAAAGGTATTTGCTTATGCATCTTGACCGGCATAAAGATCAGCAAGAGGTTAATATGTACAAGTGCACTGAATGCGATTATCAGACTCTTTGGAAAAGTAGTATGGTGGGACACCTTATCTGCCATAAAGCACCTGAAGAAGTTCAGATGCATAAGTGTTTGTTGTGTGATTTTGAGTCTAAACGTAAAAAGAGTTTAACTCGGCATATGCGTCGCCATCAGGAAGCCAAACAAGTCGAGGTGCATAGATGCAATGAATGCAATTACAAATCAGTTGATAAAAAACGTTTGGAAATACACCTTCTTAATCACAAGCCTCCTGACGAAGTTGAAAGATTTAAATGTAACGAATGTCAGTATGAAACTGTGTGGAAAAAGAATTTACTTAAACACCTTCTCTGCCATAAGAACGACGATGAAGTTCGTATGTATAAGTGCACTGAATGTGACTTTCAAACCAAAAGAGATTCAAGTTTGTACAAGCATATACGGCGCCATAAAAATCCGAATGATATCTGCATGTTTAAATGTTCTCTTTGTGATTTCCAGACGAAACATAAGTACAGTCTATCAAGACACATTCAGGGTCATGAAGAAGGTAGAATAAGCATTCCATCATAGTGTAGTTAAAATATTTATTGCCATTAAGCCAAAATAATTTACTTTGTATATTATTGTTATTTAATCGTAAATGCAATGAATGTAGGTATTAAACAAAGTGGAAAATTAATTTAATAAATAATTTTGTTAGTTATAAGGGTCATAAATCCTGACCAAAATTAATATGTATAAGTGCCTTAAATGTTGCTTTCAAACCAAATGTAAGAGAAACTTACATCAGCTTTTTCTCCAGCAACAATTTAAAAATATTAGCAGTGAGAAACCTAAAACCCATGCTTTACTACTTCTATAGGGAATTTAATAAGCTTTTAAAATATGAACCCTAATAATTGATAGAACCACTAATAAAATAATAAATAAATCGTGATTATTTGCCGCCGTGCATATAAAATTCTTAATTTTCGCACCCACTTCGAATTTAGCGAAAGAAAACTAAATCACAAAAATATTTACAGCGACAAACCTAAATGACATGTTGTACTATTTCTATAGAGAATTTAATCAGCTTTCGGAATATGGGCCCCGTTAATCGATAAGACCACTAATAAAGTCATAACTCGCAATTATGTTACGCCGTGCATAAATTTTCTATGAAATTCTTAACTTTCTCAACAACTACGATTTCAGCGCCAATTTAAAAATATTAACAGCGAGAAACCTAAATGACATGTTGTACTATTTCTATAGAGAATTTAATCAGCTTTCAGAATATGAGCCCCGTTAATCGATAAGACCACCACTAATAAAGTCATAAATCGCAATTATGTGACGCCGTGCATAAATTTTCTATAAAATTCTTAACTTTCTCAACAAGTACGATTTCAGCGCCAATTTAAAAATATTAACAGCGAGAAACCTAAATGACATGTTGTGCTATTTCTATAGAGAATTTAATCAGCTTTCAGAATATGAGCCCCGCTAATCGATAAGACCACTATTAAAATCATAAATCGCAATTATGTGACGCCGTGCATAAATTTTCTATAAAATTCTTAACTTTCTCAACAACTACGATTTCAGCGCCAATTTAAAAATATTAACAGCGAGAAACCTATATAACATGTTGTACTATTTCTATAGAGAATTTAATCAGCTTTCAGAATATGAGCCCCGCTAATCGATAGGACCACTAATAAAGTCATGAATCGCAATTATGTTACACCGTGCATGTAAAATTCCCAAGTTTCGCACTAACTTCAACTTTACCGCTGGTTTAAAAATATTAGTAGCGCGAAACTTAACACAAATGCCGTACTATTTTTATAGAAACTTTAATTAAATTTTAAAATCTGACCTCTATTATTTTTTAGGACCACTAATAAAGTCATAAATCGCAATAATTATGTTAAGCCGTGTCCTCACTACTTACAATTAGTAACATGTTACAAATACTTGTTGCTGATACATATTTCTATAACTTGATGCCAAAACGTTAATGGGGACGTGGACCACTCGCAAATTGTTGCCGCAACAAATAACTTGTTGAAAAATGTATGCTGTTTTATAAAATTTTAAAAACTTGTTAGTTAACATTGTTGATAACAGAGTTTAGTAGCAAGTGAGGGTGCGGGTTTACGCCGTGCTTAAAAAATAAGTAAAAAAACCATGAAGCTTTAAGCTGTGTCCTCACTAGCTACTTGACTGACGCAAATAGAGCGCTCCCGAGTAGCTCAGGAGCATTTCGTTCTACTTTATGGCGTTCCAGTGACGGAAAGTGTTATGTACCTGAGCTACTCCGTTTTTCTTTCCCCTTGCCCCTCATGCACCAACCCCTCTTTTGGTTTTTGTGATTCAAACGTGTTTTTTTATGATTAAGGATGGATTTTTTAAAATTATTTATTTAAAATGGAATTAGATATTAAAAAGAGATTATTATTATAAAGCCAAGAAAGGTTAAAAACAACGAAATTTTAAAATTTCTTAAAGTATCTCTCTTATGTTGTCTAAGGATGCGTTCCAGTGACTAACTTTTAGAGCAGTTCAAGAGCTTCAAGCCCTGGAGCGTGACACACAAAAATTTTCGTGACTGGAAAGACCCTCAGGTCCACATTAACGTTTTGGCATCAAGTTATAGAAATATTTATCAACAAGTTTTTATAACAGCTACTAAGTGAAGACACGGCTTAAATTGTTCAATAACTGCAGTAGAAAAACTTGCAGCTTAAAATAATAAAACAAAATCAATATTTTTATTGAACTTATAATACATCTCATCAGAAAAAATCTACAGGGAACAGCTTTTTGCCGAGTTAATTATAAAAGAATACACTTCTTATCCGGCTTGTTATATCTTCATATGGCTCAATTATTTATTTCGTCAGTCTGTTTAACGTTTGTATGATGTCGAAAAATATGCTTATTTAAATTTCCCCTATCGACTGTTTTATATTCACAAGTTGGACATTGGTGCATTTTTACTTCATCGGCACTCTTGTGACGTAATAAATGTCTATTTAAATCACATTTTCTAATCGCTGCATATTTACATTCCGGACATTTGTGCGTCTTTACATCAATGTGTTTTTATGGCGAAGAATGTGAACTCCCAAATCAGCTTTATATTTCGTGTGATAATCACAATGGATGCACTTGAACAATTCTACTTCCGACTTACTTTTGTGAGTCAGAAGATGTGTTGTTATACGACACTTATTGAAAGATTGGTAACTGCACTGGTCGCAGGAGAACATGTAAAGTTCGTCCGGGCTTTTATGTCGAAGAGCATGGTGTGTTAAGTTTCCTTTTCGTTTTGTTTGATAGTCACAAACAGAACACTTGTATACAGCCACTTCTTTAACACTCTCATGGCTAAAAACATGTACTTTTTCACTAGTTTTACAGTTCTGATAATAACACTCCTTCATATTACTAGGATTTACCGGTAAATTGTGCTGAGGAAGAATATGTTTTCCAAATGTTTGAATATCACAATGTTGGCATATTTGGTTGTCAGTATTATTAGTATTGGAGTGTTGACCCATATGCTTGTAAATAGCAAATTCGTCCTTAGTTTGAAATTCACATTGAAGACATTTATGTATGTAACCTCTTTTGGAAATGTGTGAAAGCAAATGTCTTCTGTAATTGCTTGCACGGCGGGTTTCATAATTACAAATATCACATTTCCTAATTTTAGCGTATTTTTTACTGGAATTATTCAACTTGAGTGACTGCACATAATTTTTCTGTTGGTTTTTTCTCCTTCAGTCAATCTGTAAAGAATAAAGATAATTTCAGGGTTTTCAAACACCAGACACAACTATACTACTTACCCAGTATTACTTTGTTGACAATCATCTTCCAGATTTACTTCTTCCATTTTAACATTACATGCACCAAGTTCATTATATGTTTGAGTTTCGGTTGTGAATTTAGGGATTTTACTTTGAGATGTTTCATCTCCTTGATTAAAAGGAGTTCTGCAAAACAAAATGTTTTTTCTATACTAAAACACCTTAGTCATATTTTTAACAGTTTTAGAAAACGAGAAAAACAACTGTTAACATATAAAAATAATTAAATGGTGATTCAACATTTGGAAAGTGGTAAGTAGGAGTGGATTTTAATCATATATACTTTATTTAAAACATAAAATAAAATAATTTATAAATTATGACTTGGGGGTTTTTGAAATACAAGCCAATATGTAAGTGATATATAAAATATAAACAGATTAAAAACTGTCACAATATAAACTTAATTTTTAATTTATGGTTTTCTGCTATTTCCAGACTTAATGATATCTTATTCATAAAAGGGTTTATGTTCATTTCCAACCATTCATTAAATTAAATTATTAGATTGTTGGGTGATTTTTTTTAATAAAATTTGTTAATATTGAAAATTGAATACTTTGAGACTAGCCCCTCATATTGTTAAAAAACAGGAAGTGCAATTTTTTTACAAGCTTTTATTTAACCTTTACTGTATGAATGCATGTACGGGTAAAATCTTGCAACACAATTTTAAAGCATTTATCTTTAACCGATTAAGCTTAAATTTGGTATACACGTTTGGTTTGGATGACAATGCATGAATAGCTGTGTGACTCTAAATCTAACATGGCGAAACGCCTAAGATGGCGGACTAATTATTTTTAATGCCCTTACATATTATGGGGAAAAGGCTTGCCAAGAGTATATAATAATAATATATGTATGTATCTTGTTTAGAAAGTTGTAACTGTGTTAGGTATTTACAAAACACATTAATTTAATATTTTTTATTTACTTACCTTAAAATATTTTCTTGTTTAATTCCCACAATTTCATTTTCTGTAATATTTTCACTTTTATAAAGTTCCAGTGAAACAGGGTCATCTTCTAGCTTTTCTAGCTTAATATCAATACTAGTGCTCGACATTGTGGGTAATTTTATCCAAAAATTAAATGTTGTTAAGTATAGATAACCCCCTAAAGGTTTATTATAAGTTATGCTACATAATTCAATATTAAAAAAAGATTTTTATGCCGGTATTGAAAAGTAAATAACCCAACTATGCCCAACTAGTTTATTTACAATAATACAATCGATATGGAAAAAAGATTTAAAAAACATTCTTTGAACAGATGCTTGACATTTTAGGCTATTTGCGGTGAGCTTACAAAGGCAAATTTTCATGAGCTATTATATCCTTAGAGCATACACATTCTAGAATCAATCTTACCAAACTGTAATCGTTATCGAGGAAAGGCAAGCCTTAAAACCAATTGCTACCCCCGAATTTTTCTGTACCACAAAAAATATTTAGAGGATAAAAGGAACGAAAATTATGCGATAAGATCGAATTAAGCTTAGTTCATAAGCTTGCGAATCCTGTTCTGATTGGTCAATTTCTAACGAAACATTCGAAAGTCGCTACAAATTTACCAATCAGAACACGTTTTGCAATTAGCAAATCGCATTTCGCAAGCTTATAAACTAAAAGCTCTAAGCTTAGTTCATAACCTTGTTATGATTGGTCAATTTGTAACAACTTTCGAAGGTTTCATTACAAATTGACCAATCAGAACATGATTCGCAAATCGCAATTTAAGCCTAGTTCATAAGCTTGCGAATCATGTTCTGATTGGTCAATTTGTAACGAAACATTCGAATAACGTTACAAATTGACCAATCAGAACAAGTTTCACAATTCGCAAATCGCATTTCGCAAGCTTATGATATATGGTGTATTCCTTTTAACTTGTAGAACCGTTCTTCAGAACCGATCAAAGCAGTTTTAAAAGGAACACCAAAAACAGTGGGATCTGCCCGTTGACATGACATTTATAAGATTTGACAGATTTGTTGTGCTTTGTTTGGTTTTGTTTTAGTCATCCGTGGTTTATATTATTTTTTTCGGGTTAATTATTTAACCACAGTAAATTATTATAGATATTTTTCAAATATAACTAAGTATTTTTACTATTTGCCTTTTAGCATATGTCATTAGTGTCAGAACACTTCGTGCATCTCCTTCGATGGTACATGCAGAGTTTCTTTATGAGAACAATAGACTTTGGGTACATGAGAGGCAAGGGGAGAGGTAATAGAACGCTTCTGTAGAACAATTCCACTATAAAAGGAACACTTACGGTGTCGTTCTGGGCGGTTCTACAGCATAAAAGGAATACACCAATTGGGATCAATTCAAACAACCTATAAAAATTCGCCTTTAAACTCAGTTAATATTAGCTCGCCAAAAATTGCCTGAAATGTCAAGCACCTGTTCAAAGAATATTTGTTATTATTTTTCAATATCTATTATAAATTACCGTTCTTTGAAATCTTTGAATAGAGTAGCTAAATTATTTGCTTTAATTATATGAAATTCTATTTTGTATTATTCAATTAACCATACACATATTTACTGATGTTTAAACTTTACATGAGTTAGCGTTACTTACTTTTAAAAATATATTTTTTGGGTAAAACTACCTGTAATGGTCAGTATTGGTATTGGTATTAAGCAAGAGATGCTAGAAGACGATTCTACCTCACTGGGATTTTGCAAAAGTGAAATTATAACAGAAGATGAATTTGTGGCAATTAAACAAGAAAATATTTTAGGGTAAGTTAAATGTAAATGTATTTTGAAGCTATAAAATACTTATTAATATAAGTACAAATTGAGGTACAAATACTAAAAGTTAAAGAAACCCTATATGAATTAATTACCAACAAATATTTTGTTTTGCAGAAACCAGAGTTTCTCTTTTCAGCAAGAAGATGTAAAATTTGAAAGTGAAATACCTAATTCCACAACTAATACTGAGATAAAGACTGAAATTATCGAAGGGAACATTAAAAAGGAAAAAGTAGATTTGGAAGATGATTTTGAAAAACAGGACACCTGGTAGGTAATAATCTTACTTAATGTGAACAGGGTGTATTTTTCAAATAAACTATACTTAAGGCTGTTTAAAAAAAAACACCTGAATATAAAATGTATTAGGTACTATGCCTTATCAAACTTTAAAAGGCATTATTTTGATTAGATTTTTTTTTAAACGTAAGGCATAAATTCATTATAGTAGGTTGAATTTTTTTAATATCTAGGCACCCAAAATTATTTAATTTTCCTTATTAAAGTGGTACTTATTAGTCTATATAGCTAATGGTCGCCCCTATTAGAAACTTTATACCAGATAATACAACATTTGTTTTATTTGTAGTGTTCCTTCACATTTCTTTGGTCTAGAAGAAAATAAAGAAAAAGCAGCTGATGAGTTTCAAACCCATAGCAGCAAAAATGCCAAAGTAAAAAATGTGAAGGGTGTTGGTAGGTTTAAATGCGACCATTGTGATTATGCAACATCCAATAAAGGACATTTTAACAAGCACTTACTAAGACATAAAAATCCTGATGATATTGATATGTTTAAATGCGATGAATGCGAATATAAAACTTTTCGTGTACAGGACTTAAAAAGACACATCATCAGACATAAAAACCTTAAAGACGTCCTAATGTTTCCTTGTGATCAGTGCAAATTTAAATCAACTCGCAAAGATAGCCTAATGAATCATCTACGTAATATGCATAAAAATCTTGATGGTACTCCCATGTTTAAATGTAATGAATGTGAATATCAAACACCACGCAAGTGGTATATAAATCTGCATATGCTAAGACATAAAAATCCCAAGATCGTTGGAAAATTTAAATGCGACAAATGTGAATATAAAGCTGTCGACAAAAGCAGTTGGAAGATCCACCAAATTCGACATAAAAACCGGAAGAAGTTCACATATTTAAATGTTACCATTGTGATTTTCAAACGTTCTACAGAAAAACTATTGAAATGCATCTTCTGCGACATAGAAGTACTAAGGAAGATTTTATGATTAAATGCAAATTTTGCAAATATAAAACATTTCGGGCGGGGCATATGAAGAAACACATCATGCTTCAACATAAAAATCCCGAAGACATAATCTGGTTTAAATGCGACCATTGTGATTATAAAACATTTGAAAAAGGAACTTTGATGAAGCATCTTCGTCAACATAAATAAAATCATTTTTGGGCAGTTGAATCAAAATATTTATTGAATAAACAAAGTTTATTTGCCTCTGTTCCCATTCTCTGAGTTCTTCCCTTAGGTGCCCTCTCGTTATGCCGCAGAATGGTTCCGGTCCGTAAAACGGGGCCTGTGCACCCCCTTAAGTTCAGCGCCAGTTTAAAAATATTAGTAGCTAGAAACTTAAAACACATGCGCTATTTTTATTAAAAAAAATATTCTTATTTTATTAGTTTTCAGAATCTGACCCCCACCAATCCATAAACTACCAAGGCTCCGGCCACGATACCAAGAGTCTGCGACCAGCGGAAACCGTAGAATGTAGGAGCACTGCCTTTAATCTTTATGGTAGCACAAAAGAATTTGTATTTTTAAATCAGGCGACTGCAATATACGTGAGCAAAAAGCCCTGCCGCTGCCGCTCGAAACGAACAAAAAGCGTTTCTAATGTATATATAAACTGGTTTCAAGACCCTGTGCCATTACCAGCTACCAGTGCAGAGATTTGATACTTTCCGTTCGACGCTTACACTTGTTATCGTGGCCGAGGCCAAATACAGACATAAATTGCAGTTATGTGACGCTTGGAGCACTATGAATGAAATTAGATATATGGTATAATTTTAATGATTATAAAAGAAAAACACTTTTTTTATTAAAAACTAAACTGCAAATTACATTCGCACTTTCTCCCCAACACAACCAAATCAGTTTAAGTTAAAAAGAAAAGGATTTGATAGACTTACTCTATTTTCGTAGTTGGAAAAAAGAACAATGTCATGAAAATACTTCATAAATGATCAAATCTTTATTTACTTAATTTTTTATTTATTTATTTAAAACCTGCATTACAGGCAGTGCCCAAATAGTACAAAAAAACCTTAAAAACTAATATAAAAGTCGTATAAATAAAAACATAATTCAAAAAATTTACCTACATACTTTAAAATACAATAACAAACAAAATATAAAACAAATAATTGTTAAGCGGTTTATTAATAATAAACGATTTGACCCAACAGCACATAATGCTCGTGATATATTGCTGGAGTAAAGAATATGCTCCTAAGTGACCAATGGAACTCAAATATTGCACTTACTCCATACTAGTTTTATAAATGGAACACGCTATCAAGTGGCTGAAGAAAGCTGTCAACCGTTCGTAGATTATTTTTGTTTTTGTTGATATACGAACAGATAAATAAAAGTAAATTATAATAAAATATTTGAGTGTTGGCGATTTAAAAATAAATTAATAAACATGAATACTCAGGAAAATCAAAATTTATATGACCCATTGGATAGAGTGGAGATTAGCAGCGTAAAAGGCTATATGGATGTTCCCGATATTGTTTTTGATATTAAAGAGGAAATATTGGATCAGGAAATTTCTGAGTCTGTTGATGCTACAAATATCGGGACGGAAAATATATCAAGGTAAATAAATTGGCCCCCACTTTGACTTCACCTCTAATGTTTCCTAAAATTCTTTCTTAAAACTGATTACAAAAACTAAATGGTTTTCTAAAAAAACTTATTTTTTACTAGTAAACTTATTTATGCAATATCAATAAATAATCCTGTTTTGCATACCTTTTTAAAAAGAATGAATTAAGGAAAGATTGGGACATTTTTAAGGTTAGAGTCCAAGGAATGTGACCCAACTGGTTGCAGATGTTTCGACAGATTTTCCCCCAAACAGTGCCATTATTAGTTGTATTCTTTTGGGACCTAATTAGTGAACAAAGAGTAAAAAGTGAAAATGATTACAGTGGTATTTTTTGAGGTTTGAACCCCCTCCCCTTAGTATGAGTGAGAAGATATATTCGTGTTAGAAAAGCTTTATTTTGTTGTGTTTTGAATACATATCATTATGTGGACCCCTTCCTTAGTATGTGTGAAGAAAGAATAGGAACCTGTTTTAGTGACAAAAATCAGTAATTTGTATGGTTTTGGATGATGAAGACCATTTTTTCTTTTGTTTTTTGCTGTTTAAACAAAAGGAACAGGTTTTTGTAACAGAAAACACAAATATGAATGTTTTTGAAGTGAGGACCTCCCTAAAAAAGCTATAAATACGTCCGTGTTGCAAGTGATCATGATCATTTGACTCCGTGACAGATGTCAGTCTGACATCAGAAACATGTCAAAATTGACAGGCTCGGTTAAAGCGCAACTTCCATTAATGGCGGTATGAATATTCGTGGTAGACTCATCAAAAGAAACCCACCTAAATAGGTTTTAAAAGGGTTATTATTATAAGGTCCAATTCATTGCAGACTCAGGAACTAAATTAAATTTTATATGTCACCTGGTCAAGTGATCAAGATCACTTGCAACTGATAAAAGTGAAAGTGATAATGTTTCAAAAGAATATAGCTATATTGTTATTTATTTACTTATTTAGGGTGAACATGGAGTGGAATGAAGAAAAAGTTTTATTGTTAATTTATGAATATAAAAAAATGAGCTGTTGTGGAAGGCGAAGCATCCACTCCATTTTAATAAAGGTAAAAAACAGGGTGCATGGGCTAAAATTGCTAAAAACCTTAATATTGACATAGAAGAGTGTAAAAAAAAATGACCACAATTCTTTCATCTTTTCGACGAGAAAAGGCGAAAATAAAGAAAAGTCTTGTCTCAAGATCAGGTAAGTCACTAAACACATATCTACTTAACTACAGGGTGATTCAAAAATCGATCACGAAACTTAAGGAGGTGATTCTACTTGGCAAAATAAGGGTAGAGCTTTATATAATTTTTTTTTTCGAAATGTCATTCGTTTTTGAGTTACAAGCCGTCAAAGTTTAATTTTTATTTTGGTTTTTTCGCCATATTGCATTTATTTTTTAACCAATTCAGGTGATATTTGGCATACAAGTCGAGCTTTGCAGATTCTAAAATTTTAAGACAAAACTACTTTTTTAATGCCGCCAGAGAGCACTTTACCTAAAACTTAAAATTTATTTACATCATAACTTTTTTATTTTGACAGATATCGCAAAGCTGGGTGCGCCATTTTATAGACAATCAAAAACTTAAAAATAAGGTTCTCTTTAATAATGTCGATAAACCTCACCGTTTAGGCACCAATAGACATAGTTTTCATCAATTTCAATCAAATTACCTATATACATACAGGGTGTCTAGTAACTTTTTAAACAATCAATCGTTTTCAGGAAGAGACCCGGTTTACAGAAGCAATTGGTTTGCATTTGAAAGCCTATTATTTCTTTGTGACAAAGCGACAAAAAACAGTTATTACACAGTAAGTTTTAATTTTTCTTTAAGGGTGACTTTTACAATGTGTCAATCCTGGGTTTACCTTTAGGGGATTATTACTACCCTAGAAACAAGTGTTTTTCATAACAAGGCTAGGCTTGTGACTGCTGGGGATTTTAATGTCCGATTTGGCACACAAGAGAGAGAGTGCATTGATCTTTGGAGTATGATGAGCTCATTTGGCTTGTTTCCAACACAAAAGGGGCTACAGGAGGTGAAATTTGCCTTGACAATATATTCTTGAACTTTAACGCTAATATCTACATACATAGAACAATACACACTAAATTTTCAGACCACCATGACATTGTGTTGGAGTTTAAATCTCTGGTAGCTCCTAAAGATAATAAAATAATTAAAAGAATTGTACGCCCAATCACTGAGCAGGGTAAATTTACATTCTATAGCCTTCTCGAAAAAAAAATCTTTTGTATATGTAGAAAATTTGAATGTCAATCAGAAATTTTCCACTTTTATAAATAACGTTAAAGATGCGTTTGAAAAAGCATTTTCAAGTTAACTTCAAATTAGCATATATTTTGAGCTTGAATTTTGCTCACTTTACAATGTTAGCTTTACATAGGTAAACAATTGCTCATATTAATTAAACAACAGCAAATGCTATTGCTTAAGTTTTTGGGATAACCACATTTTGCTTTAATTTAGCAAAAATAGACGGAGTTAGAGTAAAAGCACAACCATCCTAAACTATCAGGCCATGAATTAAGAAAGGCAACATTGCAAACAACACTCCACGTTAGGAATATTTTAATGAGGCCCTATACTATTGATATGTTTTAGACAACATAGAGGTATATTTTTAAGTACATTTGCCCGAAAAAGTTATAACATAACAGTAAAATCTATATTAAGAATCTTTTCTGCTTGATACAAAGTTTAGCTAAGGGATTAAAAATGTTAAGTTTTTAGGATTTTTTCTACCACATTTTATCCATTTTTTGCAAACAGGTACCCAGAGGCGCATTCAGATTCGACAAAATTGGGGTAAATTTTACCCCAGCCTTGACCTTGGCAAACGAATTTGTTCCTTATGTTTAGTTTTGATAAGGTCTTGCTTATTCCGCATGTTGGGCCATAGAAAAAGAAACTAAACTTTAGTTTCTTTTTTCTATGTGTCGGACGATTACCGGGCGTCGATTCTGAATGCGCCCCAGGTAACTAACCTATTTTAGTTATAAATATAAAAGCTTAATTTGTATTACATAAGATACACTTTAAAATAACAAGTCTTTAACACTAAAATCTTAAGTAAATAACCAGAGGCGTAGCTATAGGAGCCGGCAAGTAACGTCGGGGCCCATACCATATCAGGAAATTAAGTTTTTTGATTGAAGCAAATTTTGAGAGCAAATGCTCACCTCCAAAATGAGGCCCTCTCATTATAACATTGTAACTATCTTAAGGTCGGGCCCCCATTTCTGTACTTTTTCCTTGTGGCAAAAACTTGGCAACCAAAAAAAGGTCCTCACTTTCAAACGGGGGCTTTACTATATTATATCCTTTCTGTGGTCTAGGGCCAGACAAACAAAAACAAACAAAGAGCATGTAAAACATTATCGATGACATTACAAATAATATTAAATCCTTGAGTTTCAACCGCCCTAAAGATATTTTTGTTTTTAGATAGTGGATGAAGAGAGCGGTAAACAACAAGAAGAGGAAGCAGTTTTACCTGAAACTCGAAGAGATACTGCTGAAAAATTATCTCAAAGTGTATCTGAAAATGTTGCCTCATATTTAACTGAAAGTGGTGCATCAAATTTAACGAACTGTCATCAATCAGTGAAAAAATTACGCCGCCGTGTTTTACTTCAGTAACAAAACGAAAAAGGACACGAATTGTGGATGATATGAGACTTAATAAAGTGTATAAAAATTTAGAGACTTCGCGTACATCTGAAACTGAGAATGATATATTTGGCAAACTAGTGGCAAGGAAGCTGCAACGCTATTCTTCTAGTGCCTGTACCAATGTACAACAGGCAATCATGCAAATATTATTTGATGCGGATAGAGGAAAATATAATAATGACAGTAATCTACCACCATATCAGTTTCATGGATATGATCAACCTCATTTTTCTAGATTTAATTTAGACCAACCTCCAGTTCCCTATCAAGCGACCTCTTCCTGTTCTATACCAACAGTCCCAACTCCACAATCCTTTCCCAATACCCCCATATCCCTAAGCCCTTCAACTAGAGATAGCCAAAACAGTGACCCCAATTAGTTTATATGTATTATTGTTTTAAAATAGGAATTTAGATTAATTTACAATGATGTTATAAAATAGTGATTTTAATTAATATAGTAAAAATTTTACCCCAACGGAATAAACAAATAAGAATCAAGATTTCTAGTTACTAAAAATATGTGTATTAGCGATTTAAATTAAGGTCCCTTCTTGGAATTTTTTTAACCCTTTTAGGGCATTATGACATTTCTTAGTCATATTTCGCTTGCTGTTGTTGCAGTTAGTATAGTATTTTTAAAATATTTTTATGATCTATTGAAGAAATGCAATAAAAAATAGAAAAAAGTCAGGCTATATATAATATTACTGCCCCCCTTTATCTTTTCAACGGGACAAGATATCGATACTGGGTAAAATTTTGGTAAAAGGGTGTCATTTAAACTACTCTTTGGCATAAAAATTATTTCGGTCACGTAACCTAGTGTCAAGGGGGCACTAGCTACTTTTTTTTCCGAATGGAAATGGGGGTCTTGTAGCATTTCGTTTTAAATGTCTTTTGATTCTCTATTCATCACTGTTTGATTTTTAAAGATCGGCCGATTCGTTCTGGAGTTACAAGCGTTTGAAGTTTAGCTCCAATTTGTACATACAGTGCGGTTTTTAAAAGTTCTCTCCCCATAACTTTTGAATAGCATAAGATATGGAAGTCTGATAAAATTTGGGTAAAAGGGTAATATACTTTTTGGCATTAAATTTTGTCACGTGGTCTATTGTCAAGGGGTACTAGCAACTTTTTTCTAAACGGAAAGGGGGTCATGTAGCACTTCGTTTTAAAGGCCCTATTGTTATCTGCTCAACGCATTTTAAATGGGCTCAGCTGTTCCAGAGTTACAAGCCAATTTCATTAAAACCTCATTATTTTTACACTATTTAAGCCAAATTTCAAACGGTTCTAAGTCTGGAACGGCTGGACCGATTTTCAAAAACAAAGTAGCGTTAAATAGAAAATTAAATTAGGCAACCATTTAAAAAAGTTGGTAGTACCCCCTTGGTACGAGGCCACGTGACCGAAATCATTTTTATGCCATAAAGTACTTTAAGTGACATCCTTTTACCCGACGTCGATATCCTCACTGAATAAATATTTTTAATGCCTTGTTTTCAAAACTAGCTTCTATAGAGGTAACTATTGGTCTCACGGTGTTGCCAGATTTATATAGATAATTCAAATTAAGCTTGCAACATTGTTAAAAAGCCCTCATCGGCATAATTTTCAACTATAATGTAGGAGTCCATGACAATTGTTGGTCAAGTTTTTCTTGTTCTTGTGGCAGTTAATATCGTGTTTTTTGAATAATTTATAATTTATTATATGAATGCAGTAAAAAATACAAGAAGAATTAGTCTACAATTTGTGCTGCAAAGTGTTTTGGTGTTTGTCATCATGGATTCCGTAAACAATTCTGCCAGGAAGCAAAAGGTGCAAAGTCGGATTTGTTATGCCGGCAGTTTAAGTGTTAATATTCAAGAACTTACGTTTTGTCATTTTAAATAAAATTACGCGAAACGTTAGCTGGTAACTACTCTTTGTTTTATTAGGTTTTAAGACTATGATGCCTAATAATTTGTCTAAAATTTTATGTTGTTTTCAAAAGTGCTTGCTTCTAGCCGAGACGCAAACCCAAAATCGTGTATTTCTGTAAATATGGTAAATATTTTCGACAGTTTTGATCTAGATACCCATTTTTATCAGCTGATTGATCGAATTGCAACACTGCTGCTCATTAATTTGAATTCCCTATCGTTTGGTAGATATTTGAAAATACTATCCTAAAGCTTCGTTCATATACTTGCGAAATGCCATTTCCGAATTGGGAAACGTGTTCTGATTGGTCAATTTCTAACGACTTTCGAATGTTTCGTTACAAATTAACCAATCAGAACACGACGCAAATCGCATTTTGCAAGTATATAAACCAAGGAAAACTAACCAGGCAACTCCACGGGCACAGACAAGATTATTATAACGGGCCCGTGAGCTGCCGATGATCTTTAGACGCAAATGTTTTCAAAAGTTTTTGTTTCTAGCAGAGACACAAACCAAAACTTGTGTGATTTTTGTAAATATTTTTCTGCTGAAAATACTAGAGTTTTTACATTTGCACTTCGACTCCAAACACTTTGGTTGAACCATAGAGTAAGGAAATTATAAGAGTTATCATGGAATAACCGATTTAAGGACAGGTCATGCGAAAACTCCCAATATAATTTTATTCGTTTCTCGTTGAAATACCGCCAGTTAGTCATTTCAGTAAGCTTACGTGTCTCCTCACCGTTGATGTTACACGAGGCAAGGCTTCGACCGACGCATTTAAAGTGTAAACTGGAAAAATGACAAGCCTGCCGCCAGGCAGAGCTGAGCCTGCCGCAAAAGCGGTACGAAAATTTTAGCATGCCATGGTTTCTCTTATCCGTAGGTATGTTACTTTATGGTTGAACCCACAAAAGAAAAGAATTCGATTGACTTTCTCTAGTTTCGTTGTCTGAAAAAGAACAATTACGTTACATTAGGTTGTACACGATCAAATTTTCAGTGGTTTATTACAAAAACAATACGACTGAACAGCCCATAATGCGCGTGATTTATTGCTGAAAAAAAAATATGCCTCCAATTGACCAATGGAATTTAAATATTGTACTTACCCCACACTGGTTTTATAGATGGAATACGCTATAAATTGGCTGAAAGCTGTCAACAATAGTGTCAACCGTTCGTCGATTATTTTGGTTTTTGTTGATATACAAAAAGAGAAATAAAATATTAAACTGTAAGCCATTTAAAAATAAATTAATGAATATGAATTCTCAGGGAAATCAGAATTTAGATGACCCATTGGATGAAGTGCAAATGGCCAGCGTAAAAGACTATATGGACGTTCCCGATATTGTTTTGGATATTAAAGAGGAAATATTGGATCCAAACATTTCTGAGTCTGTTGATACTACAAATATCAGGACGGAAAATATATCAAGGTAAATAAATTGGTCCCCACTTTGACTTCACCTGTAAAATGCACAATGTATTCTATAATTCTTTTTAAAACTGATTACAGCAAACCAAACGGTTTAGAAAAAAAAACCTATTTTTTACTGGTAAACTTATTTATTTCTACACTATCATAAAATGATCCTGTTCTGCATAAGTTTTTAAACAATAAATTAAGAAAAGATTGGGCAGTTTTAAGTTTAGAGTTAAAGGAATGTGACCCAACTGGTTGCAGATGTTTCGACAGATTTTTTGCCCAAACTGTGCCATTCTTAGTATTGTTTTGAGACCTGATCAGTGAACAAAGAGATAAAAATGAAAATGATTACATTATTGGTATTCTTTTGAAAAATTATCAGTTTCACTTTTATGAGTTCTATCACACGCATGTAAACAATGTGCTAAACTTGTCCAACAAAAAACGACGCGTTCGCCCAGGCTGACACCCAAAACATGTCAAAATTGACAGGCTGGGTTGAAGCGTCACTTTCAGTATAAATATTCATGGTGGACTCGTCACAAGGAAACCTCCTAAATAGGTTTTAAAAGGGTTATTATTATGAAGTTGGTTTCATTGGTGTCTCAGACACAATAAAAAAAAATCAGGATGCTATAAACTTGCAAGATGACTCAAGCAGAGTCAGTGTATGGTGTGATAGAAACAGGATGGATTTGAATGTAAAAAATTTAAAACAATGACCTTTCATCGGTTGCAGCATCCACTCACTTATGTTTATAGTATAAATGG